>WBZZ01005350.1:112500-117500 GCA_019918135.1 Paulinella micropora
AACGCAGTTTCACATCAAACAATAATTTGTGTACTGTGCATGTGTCCGGGATGGGAATCACGGGTAGACTGTGTTCTGGAAAAAGAAGAGGAGGAAGGACGTTGAAGAAAAAGGCAATCTAGGAATGGAGAGTGGGAGGATAAGGAAGAAGAGAAAGAAAAGGAAGCCGTTAGTCCAAGTGTTTTGAGCACCGTAAGCTTGCGCAAGCTACAATGATGACATTGTATGAGGCCTAAACCCCCGCAGGGACCTAGCCCGGGCTATGCAACACTGGACGGCTATGATGGAATGCAGTCACCAATACGGACTAGAGGAAGATTAGTCCAATTTTTGACTGCACAGGAGCGATAAATCGCAAAAGAGCAACGAGCTACGCAGGAGGATAGCTTGAAGCAAAGGGATTTGGATTGGGGATGGGAAAAACCCAAGGCGCGGAAACATCGATGAACAGAGAACGATACCATGCCGCGAGCCCCGCATTCGATTGGTCGAAGGTGGCAGGTCCATCCGTTGTCCTCGATTTGAGATTTGAGCTTGTTGTATCGGTTGGTCTTGTAGGCTCGTGCGTCAAGGATGTTTTCCTCGACCGGGCACGTTAGCTCGATCAGAATACATATCTTGGTAGACAGTGACCAGACAACGATATCGGGGCGGAGGTCAGTGACACAAATGTGGACAGGAAAGGCTTGCTCAGAACCGGTGTATTGGGTTTGGAGTTGCCAATCGTTTGCAGTGTCAAGCAGGGATGGTCGATGAAATGACTGTCTCTTAGGCTTCTGCTCGCCCTCTTTCACAAACATAGACTTTGATTCATTTTGGTCTAAAGGGGAGCGTTTGTTATGGCTCTCGATGTGTTTTTGAAGGGGAGCTTCAATAGTGCAGAGCACAGAGTCATGACGCCAGGTATAGCGGCCTTGTTTGAGGGCAACATGGCAACCGGAGAGGATGTGGCATAGATGTGCTTGACCAGAACAGAGGGCACACTTGTTGTTGGGAATGATTCCCCACAGACGTCTAAGGTCGGGGGTAATAACCGAGTTTGTGCTTGCGTTGATGACCCAAGAGATTAAACGGGGATTACGGGTTCCGATGAGGCGAGCCCAGGAGAGGTCGAAGGGGCATGCGTCTTCAAAACGAAGGAAGCACCCTTGCATGGCTTTGTCCACGTCATGCACTGTGGTTGTCTCAAGTATTGTCTCAGCAGCTAATTCTAAAACCCTGTCTTTGCGGTCTGTGATGGAATGTTCTTTTGGGTAGCGACCATGGCCAAGTCCGAGATGATCGGATTGGCCTCGATGTTTGAATTCAAAATCAACTTGTGCCTCAAGCTTTTCGAGCACAGGCTCTGGTTTCCAGATAGTTCGAAATGTTTCGTGTTTCGTCAGGTTCATCGCATAAATGGACGAGAGGTGTTTATCTGGGCAGTACTTCAGCATTTGAGCACGGTTGATTTGAAGTCGCTGGTAAAAAGAGGCGATGGATTGGAGCTGTAGACCGAATTTCGAGCGTGGGCGGTAAAGGCAAGAGACCAGAGCTCTTTTGTAGATATTGGCCCATTTTTTGAGGAAGCGGGTCGCAATTTTCTCAAGGGTTTTGGCGAAAGATAAGCAGAGGTCATAAATGAGAAATGGCCAGGCAAGTGACTGGACAGCGTAGTGCTGGTATAGCCAAAATTTCATAAAGCCATTGATCGAGCAGCTATCGATGGCTTGCATAGAAAGAATGAACTTCTTTTGGATTGCTGCACGTTGTTCGTTTTCGCTGAGGTCATGGTAGACAATCCATCCGAGGTCTTTGAAAGGCTTGTCAGCGATGAAGTCAATCGGTTTGCCAGTAATAGTAAGGGCGGGGTCGAAGGGTGGGAACGAGATCGGCAATAATCGTTTGAGACCCTTATAGTCGTCGGCTTTAGTCCAGTATTTGAAAGCAAGGCTTTTGCATTTGGGCGGTTTCGCGGCCATTGTTCTGGACCATGACAGAAATTTGTCAATCATCAGCATAAGCAGCTTCGTGCACGATGACTTCATCTGTTGAGGTCTTATGCTTGAAATGATAACCGTTGTTTTTGGTCAAGGATGATAGGAGGTCAAGGAGTAGGTTGAAAACTATGTTGAAAAGGAGAGGAGAAATGCAGCATCCTTGAAAAACGCCAACAGCAAAAACAAAGGGTTCTGATGACCAATCTTTCCCTTCGATTGTGGCTACTAAGAGTTCGTAGTATAAAAAGATTATGCGAGCAAACATAGGGGGCACGTGGTACCACCAGAGAGCGAACTGGATCAAGTTGTGGTTTACGCTTCCAAAAGCGTTTTGTAGGTCAATCCATGCTATGACCAGTTGGCGATAGTGATCTTTTGCATTTCTGGTGGTAGCTTTTGTAGTAGCAATGTGCTCGGGGCATCCTGCAACGTTACGGAGGAAACCTTTTTGTTTTGCTCTGTCAAAGTACTTGTTATCTAGCAAAAAACTCTCTAGGCGTTTTGACCACAAAGAGAAAAATACCTTACCCGAGCAGCTTGTCAGAGCAATCGGACGATAGTTTGAGGCCTGAAGTGGATCGCCGTCCTTATGAAGGAGGGAGATAGCAGCTTGGGCCCAGCTATTAGCTACATCCGTTGTCCAACACTTGACAATGAGTTTGTGTAAGAAAAGTAAAGCGGTGGGAAGTCTCTTGTAAACAAGGTAGCTAATACCATCTCTGCCAGGGGCTGCACCATTACGCTTGGCAAACACAGATCTTTTGGTTTCCAAGAAGGACGGTGGCTTGAGGTCAAAGGGGACAGTTGGTAGAGGCGGGCGATTCATTTCAGGTAAGGGCACGTAGGTTTGTTCACGATTAGCGTCTTTGTATAGGTTGGGAAAGTAGGAGTCACAGTTTTCTTTGGATAGGGAGGAAGTGGTTTGGGTTGAGGGGGGATGAAACAGATTTTTGGCAAACTTATGAGGGTCAGTTCGGAAGCGTGTGTTTGCTTGTCGTTGAGCGGAGCTTAAAGTTGCTTCCTTGAGACGACGGCGGAGGCGGTTTCCGGTCTTCAATAATACTCGCCAAGTTTTTTGCAGGCTTTTTGCAACAGCAGCTGGAATTGAACCTGCCCTTTTGAGATCTCGCAGATGTCTCTTTTGGATCAGTTTTTGTTGTCGGTTCTGCGTGAGTTCTGTTTGGAGCCGGATTACGTGGCGGTTTTTTCGCTCATGAGTTTGTTCTTGTGTTTTTGTTACCCGTTGTGATATGAAGTCGTAGAGATATCTTTCAAATTTCGCTACTGCTTCGTCACATGACAGGCATTTGATGAGAGAGGAGGGGAGGATGAGAGGGAGTGCGGATTGGAGTTCTTCTTCAATGCCTTTCCATTCGCTTGGTGTTGATGGCAATACCAGGCGTTTTCTTCTTTCGGTTGGTTCTTTCGGGGCACTTCTTGTCCGATGGACGAAATGGGAGTATGTCTCGGCGTCAACACAGTGGGTGGAATCCAGGTTGATAATGCCGGGTTGCGACTTGTAGTCCGGATGGACGTGCGCTTTTGGGCTCTTCTTTTCGAGGAGGCCCGAAAGGTCTTCGTAAGGGTGAACATGAGCAAAATCTTCTCCAGGGGGTTCAGGCGGTGCAGAGCACGCACTGGGAGGGTGACGGCGGCCACTCCGGAGGGAATAGCGGTGCGTCGGTAGGTTTTTCGCATGTAGTTTTTGTAACTTACGGCTTAACTTAGGGGAAGCAAGCCTCTTCCTTTAAGCCAGGGTTGTCAGCCCAAGAAGAAAAAGGAGAAAGGTTTGGTTGCCGCGCTTTATCGCCGCGACGGGGTCACATATGCAAAGGAACGCAGTTTCACATCAAACAATAATTTGTGTACTGTGCATGTGTCCGGGATGGGAATCACGGGTAGACTGTGTTCTGGAAAAAGAAGAGGAGGAAGGACGTTGAAGAAAAAGGCAATCTAGGAATGGAGAGTGGGAGGATAAGGAAGAAGAGAAAGAAAAGGAAGCCGTTAGTCCAAGTGTTTTGAGCACCGTAAGCTTGCGCAAGCTACAATGATGACATTGTATGAGGCCTAAACCCCCGCAGGGACCTAGCCCGGGCTATGCAACACTGGACGGCTATGATGGAATGCAGTCACCAATACGGACTAGAGGAAGATTAGTCCAATTTTTGACTGCACAGGAGCGATAAATCGCAAAAGAGCAACGAGCTACGCAGGAGGATAGCTTGAAGCAAAGGGATTTGGATTGGGGATGGGAAAAACCCAAGGCGCGGAAACATCGATGAACAGAGAACGATACCATGCCGCGAGCCCCGCATTCGATTGGTCGAAGGTGGCAGGTCCATCCGTTGTCCTCGATTTGAGATTTGAGCTTGTTGTATCGGTTGGTCTTGTAGGCTCGTGCGTCAAGGATGTTTTCCTCGACCGGGCACGTTAGCTCGATCAGAATACATATCTTGGTAGACAGTGACCAGACAACGATATCGGGGCGGAGGTCAGTGACACAAATGTGGACAGGAAAGGCTTGCTCAGAACCGGTGTATTGGGTTTGGAGTTGCCAATCGTTTGCAGTGTCAAGCAGGGATGGTCGATGAAATGACTGTCTCTTAGGCTTCTGCTCGCCCTCTTTCACAAACATAGACTTTGATTCATTTTGGTCTAAAGGGGAGCGTTTGTTATGGCTCTCGATGTGTTTTTGAAGGGGAGCTTCAATAGTGCAGAGCACAGAGTCATGACGCCAGGTATAGCGGCCTTGTTTGAGGGCAACATGGCAACCGGAGAGGATGTGGCATAGATGTGCTTGACCAGAACAGAGGGCACACTTGTTGTTGGGAATGATTCCCCACAGACGTCTAAGGTCGGGGGTAATAACCGAGTTTGTGCTTGCGTTGATGACCCAAGAGATTAAACGGGGATTACGGGTTCCGATGAGGCGAGCCCAGGAGAGGTCGAAGGGGCATGCGTCTTCAAAACGAAGGAAGCACCCTTGCATGGCTTTGTCCACGTCATGCACTGTGGTTGTCT
>WBZZ01005350.1:145000-207500 GCA_019918135.1 Paulinella micropora
TGTAGTGTACATACAATGTGTGTGAGTTTTTTATAGAGAGAGAGAGAAAGAGGAGGAGGAAAGGGGGGGGGGGGGGGGGGGAATGAGGCGGGCGTGGATGTACAGATATGTAGTGTACAATGTGTGTGAGTTTTTTTAGCGAGAGAGAGAGAGGAGGAGGAGGAAGGGGGGGGGGGGGGGGGGGGGGGGGGGGGGGGGAGGCGGGCGTGGATGTACAGATATGTAGTGTACACACAATGTGTGTGAGTTTTAGAGAGAGAGAAAGAAGGAGGAAGGTTGGGGGAGGGGGGGGTGGGGGGGGAGCGGGCGTGGATGTACAGTTATGTAGTGTACATACAATGTGTGTGAGTTTTTTTGCTAGTCAGTGATGGGCGGTCATGTCATGCATGTATGTATGTACGTATGTCGCGTTGCAGGGTCCATGGCTTGTGACTCAAGCGGATGGCCAAACCCTTGTGGACATCAGCAAGGAAGCTAACAGAGTACATATGTATGTATGTATGTATGTATGTATGTATGTGTAAGGATCAAGGCAAGAATCAAGCAAAGAATCAAAGCAAGAATAAAGCTCCTGACGGAGGCAAGGGGATAAACCCGTCAAAAGTGGATGGGGCATCAAGGAAAGAATCAAGGCAAGAATAAACCTCCTGACGGAGGGAAAGGGATAAACCCGTCAAAAGCGGATATGGGCTCAATGGGCGCGATTATAACCAAGACGAGAAAAAAAACTCCAGGAACCACAACCCCACCACCACCAACAACAACAACGACAACCTCGCTGGGTACGACAACAGCGCCGGGTACGACATCCGCGCCGGGTACGACATCCGCGCCGGGTACGACAGCCGCGACGGGTACGACAACCACGCAGGGCGTGACAAGTCTGTCTTCTTTAGTCTGTCTGTCTCTTCTTCCCTCGTCCGTCTTCTTCTATCTGCCTACGTTCTGTCTGTCTGTTTTGTCTGTTTTCGTCTGTCTGTCTTCTGTCTTCCCTGTTTGCTGTTGTGTCTGTCCGTCCTCTGTCTTCTTCCCTGTGTCTGTCTGTCTTCTGTCTTCTTCCTTGTCTGTCAATCTTCTGTCCTCTGTCTGTCTGTCTTCTGTCTGTCTGTTTGTCTTCTGTCTGTCTGTTTGTCTTCTGTCTGTCTGTTTGTCTTCGTTGGTCTGTCTAATAGAGTAATAGAGTAACAGATAATCATAATAATAATAATAATCATAATAATAATAATAATAATAGTAGTAGTAGTAGTAGTAGTAGTAATAATCATAATAATATTAATAATGGTAATAATAATAATAATAACAATTATTATTATTATTATTATTATTATTATTATTATTATTATTATTGTTATCATTATCATTATCATTATTATTATTATTATTATTATTATTATTATAACTAGGGGCTGCGCCAACACCTGAAAGGATGGTTTGCGAGGCGCTTCGTGCACCCTCCCCCCCCCCCCCCCCCCCCCCCCCCCCCCCCCCCCCCCCCCCCCCCCCCCCCCCCCCCCCCCCCCCCCGGCCGCCGCTTCTCTTCGCTACTAATAATAATAATAATAATAATAATAATAATACCATAGCGTTAGGCGTTTGTCCTGAATGCCAAAATGCCACAATGTACCAAATGCAGGGAAATCTTTACAATATCCCAAGAGATCTCGCGAAGGGGGTATGTCAGGATCAAACATCAGCCTCAAACTCCTCCTGGTGCCCTCAAACGAGAAATTCAAAAATAATTTGTTGGGCGTTTGTCCTGAATGCCAAAATTCCAAAATGTACCAAATGCCGGCTGATTCGCTTGGGTTACACATATTGCGGGGCTGGGGTTCCCGGGGGAGGACCCCATCCCTCCTTTCCCATTGTACTGGGTACGCATACTGCGGGGAGGTGCCGGCAATACTGCCAAAACAAGAGGGAGTTTTGGCATTTTCACGACACTCCCCTAACGCAAATATTTGCATGCATTCCAAAAAAAAAAACAAAAAAAACATATAAACATTGACAAGGAGTCTGCGGCTTGACATCCTGCAAGTATGAGCCCCCAACTCCGCCTGTTTCCCGCAATAGAGAAAAACAAAAACACAAAAGAAAGGGGAAAAAAACACGACATAAAAAAAAGAAAAAATAATAATAATAATAATAATGATTCATAATAATCATGATGATGATGATAATAATAATAATAATAATAGTAATATAATGTGTAGTTACAAATATACAGTATGTATGGTATATATACACATATGTATTTATACATGCATATAATTATATTATATATTTATATGTATATGTGTGTGTGTGTCTGAAAACATGCATGCATAAGCCATACATGTATATGTATATACATATATATATATATATATAATATTATATATATATATATATATATAATATTATATATATGTATACATATGTGTGTGTGATATATATATGTAACAAATATACATATATATATATATGATCATTTATGTGTTGCGGACATGTCCATTCAAGTATTAAAAACAAGCACAGAAAAGACGAAAAACACACACATGAAGACAGAAAACACACCTTTGTTTTACAAAAACACACATAGATTTTACAAAATACGACAAACTAAGCACACTAAGAGAGATTTGGACAAAATAACGACAATTTTATATAAATGAAATTTAATATATATTTTTTAGAATTAAAAATATAAAATTGTCGTTATTTTGTCCAAATCTCTCTTAGTGTGCTTAGTTTGTCGTATTTTGGTAAAATCTATGTGTGTTTTTGTAAACAAAGGTGTGTTTTCTGTCTTCATGTG
This sequence comes from Paulinella micropora, assembly GCA_019918135.1. Taxonomy (NCBI): domain Eukaryota; phylum Cercozoa; class Imbricatea; order Euglyphida; family Paulinellidae; genus Paulinella; species Paulinella micropora. The sequence continues at coordinate 147,795 of WBZZ01005350.1, forward strand.
TGTGTTTTTCGTCTTTTCTGTGCTTGTTTTTAATACTTGAATGGACATGTCCGCAACACATAAATGATCATCAAACCACAACAAATGGACACGGCGGTAGCCCACACTAATGGACACGGCGGTAGCCCACACGATTAAGGAAAAAAAGAGTTTTACTTTTTTGCTTTTCTCCTTGGACGATCGGCAAAAAAAATCCTTTTTGACCAAAATTGGTGTATCCGGATCAGCCATAACGATATTTTTTTGCTGATATGATCAAAATTGAAGGGATCTTAAAAATTTAATATTAGATTCCATATCTCTATGCTCCTCTCTCTGTTCCTTCGTCATTTTCTCCATCTGCTCCTCTTTCTGCTTCTCTGCTTCTTCCTCTTTCTGTTTGAGATATTCTCCTTTGTATTTATCCAATATTGCTTTATTGATTTCTGTGTATTTCTTTTGGTACTCTTGGATCTTATCCTTATTTGATTTATAATATTCTCTTCGTTGTTTATTTATCTTCTCCTTGTTTGCTTCTCTATATTTTTTTTGCCGTTCTTTAACCTTCTCCTTGTTATTTTCTCTATATTTTTTTTGCGGTTCTTTAATCTTCTCCTTGTGTTTCATTTGATATCTTTCCCGATATCGTTGCTGTCGGGGATCGGGGGCGTTTAGAAAAACCTTTAATTCTTCTGTGGTATAACTCATACTTTATACTATATATAGTATGTGCTTAATACATAATTCAATGATTGACCCTTACGATATCATTTTGTTATGTGATTGAATATAAGAGCAGGCGGAATGAAAATAATCTTATTTATATGTGTCCAACCCCATGGTTGGCCGTGTCCAAGTAGATTTTTATAAGGTTGGACACTTTTTAAGTATTAAATTTCGGTATTTATTATATTATTCTTCTTTCTATTAACTAAATTTTAACTTGTCCAACCTGTCCAACCTTTTATTAAGAAATAGTAAATTTTCCGGGGTGTCGGAGTTGTCTCTACTATAGACCTTCCAAAATTTCTTTAAAAAAAAAAGGTCGGCCTCGGACACATTGGCCTACATTAATACAAACAAAAATATCCTCTCTCACACTGCTACTATTAACAACAACTGGCCGAGTGGTTTTTAACAACATTTAGAGACATATCGGGGGTAATGGCTATTTATAATTTAAAATAATTAAAATCATTATGACTATATAATACAACATGCCTGCACGAAGGATATATAACACACCTGAGGAGAGAAGAAAAGCTCATTCTTTATCTTCTAGTAAATATGCTAAGAAGAACCCCGACATATACAGAATTGCTAGTAAATCATATTATACAAAAAATAGAGATAAGATACTAGCAACAAGAAAGGAGAAAAGAAATAAAGCAAAGGAAGATAAAAGAAATCTTAATGATGAATTACATATTAAATAAAACAATCTTAATGATATGATCAATATGACCGATGACAGACGATCCAAAATGGAAGAGTATTTTAAACTTCTTTATTCAAAAGCCACTTGAAAATTTATAAAATTACTTCACCACATACTGCTGAAGTATATGTGGGAAGCACCACCTCTACTTTAGCACAAAGAATGGCGGGGCATATATCTGCTTTTAAAAGATGGGAAAATGGCAAGTCAAAAGCTTATACTTCTTCATATAAAGTTATAGAGAAGGGAGACCCGTGTATTGAATTAATTGAAAATTTTCCATGCAGTAGTCTTGAATTCTTGTTAAAAAGAGAAAGACAAATTATCCAAATTACTGAAAACTGTTGTAATATTCAACACAATTTGGAAAAACAAGAAAACCAATTACCAGAAGACACATTAACACAAGAGATATTTGATAAGTTTAGGGATAAATACTTAAAAGACGGAAGTTTTAGAAAATTTATTAGAAAGGTATTGAAAGATTAAACAAACAAAAATGAAAAACTTTTTTTTGTATTTCAATATAAATATATCTTCTTAATGATATAATCAATATGACGACCACGAACATGCGCTCATACTGGGCACACGAAGATTTACAATTGCACATTGATTACGCGGAGGGAAATCATTTTTTGAATTTAATCAATGCCGTCCGTTTTGTTGCTCCCAATGGCCGATGGGAAATTAAAGACTGGCGTGTCGCTAGTATGTTGGACGAAGGCACGGAGAATTATTGTTATTGCGGGCACATAATTACAAAAAACTTCATAATCAAGCACATAAGAAGTGGTGCTGAGATGGTTATAGGATCACATTGTATTAAACGATTTGGTAATCGTAAGATGAATGAAGAATTATCATTGCTCGTTAGACTTAACGACCCCGATGTTAAATTTTGTTGTTATTGTAAAAGCAATCGGGCAATTTCAAAAAAGATCGTGGAAAAATATCCGAACAGAGACAAGTATTATCATAAATCTTGTATGAAAAAGAAATTTTATCGGTGTACTCTTTGTAATGCTTTTAGAGGATTTGACCCATGTGATTGTTTAGATAAGATTAGAAATGGAACAGACAGAAGGCCATTTTGGTGGCGATAATCAAATTAATTAATTAATATTTTTATTAACAATATTTAATTTCTATATAAAGAAATATATTCTTTATGATATAATCGTAAAGGACACACGACAACATTTTTATATATCCATTGATATAAGATGACCGCACCAACACTGAGCAATGAGCATTGGTATTGGAAACAAGAAGAAGCACTGAGAGATAAACCGCAGGACGCGGTCCTTATCAAGTGGGGGAACAAGCAATTCACCAATGTGCCATTTCAAGAGGATTTCGTGGCATTGATTGAAAACACGCCAGAGGAACAAAGACAATACTATGAAGTATTAATGGAAAACAAACCCCAACGAATGTTTGCCGACATTGATGGCGATGAATTGTCAATCTCACGAGAAAAAATGTATGAGCGATGGAACACGCTTATGGAAAATGTATTTGCTAATGTAGGCTTGAAGTATAATCCAAAAAAAGCAAGATACTTGGATGCTAGTAAGAATGGTAAAATGTCATGTCATTTTTCTTACGATAATGGCTTGGTGTTTCAAAACTGCGAAACACAAAAAGAGTTTTGGAAATATGTGGAAGTGGTGATTGAAAAAGATTACCCCGACCTCTGTTTCACATTTGAACGGGCCGACAAGAATATTGAATTGCGGACTATACTTGATATTTCTGTTTATAACAAAAACAGGGCTTTCCGCACTATCTACTCTCATAAAGATGGTAGTGATCGTGTTTTGCTTCCGTATTCATACACACCAAAAACAAACACCTTGAAACTGCTTCAAGATGTAGAAATAGACGATTATTTGATTATGCGACCCGATGACGATACATTTTACAATATTAGAATTCCCGAATATACAACTTTGAAACGATATCAACATATCACATTGGAAGAAATACACGAAATCATACTCAGCAAAATACCAAATGTGGAAATTGTTGAAAAAAAGCAAAGAATGTTTATTTTAAAAACCACAGGGACCCGAATATGTATCATAAACGGAGAAGAAAATAACAGCGACAATTGCTATGTAGTATGGAGAAGAGACGGATTGTATTTCTATTGCCACGATAGTAATTGCGAGGGTAAAGGCGTAAAAATTTACGAACTATCTCCCCCCGTCGTCCGTAATATCAATACGATTGAAGATTTGCGACGACTTGCAGATGAATGTAATAATTTGGAAAAATTCACAGAGTTGATAGATACTGCTTTGGCTTGGATGAATAAATCATACACTTTTGCTAACTTAGCAAAGCCGACCATAATTGAAGAATATGTTTATTCCAAAGGTAAGCAGGTGTTCCGCTACAAGAAGGAATCAGCAATGGAATCATTCTTCAAAAACAAGAGAGTAAAGACTAATTTATCAAAGGAGGATCGGATAGCACTAGGCAAAAACCCCGCCACATTGAATGTTATTGATTTGTATAAAATGTGGACTACACACCCGAAAAGACGCGAAGTGAATGATGTAACCTTTGATCCAAAAGCATACTTTGATAATGACAAACAAGGGTTTCATAACTTGTTTAAGGGGTTTGAAATTCCAGCGGACACATTGGAAGACGTGAAATCATTCACAGCAGAAGAAGAAAAAAATGAAGCATTCTTTCAACATATCTTAAACCGATGGTGTGGAGGAAGACAAGACATATATAAAAAGGTGCTTGATATGTTTGCGAGCATTTATCAAAAGCCGTGGCAAAAACTACACTTGTCATTAGTTTTGACAAGCACTGAACGAGCAGGAAAGGGTAATATTCTTGAAATATTCAAAAACATAATAGGTGCCGATTATTACTTCCAGCCATCCGATGTTAAAGAAATATTAGGCGATTTCAATGCGCAACTCGCAAAAGCAATCGTAGTATTTATGGGCGAAATGGTATGGGGTGGTGATAAAGAACGAGCGGGAACAATTAAGAAACTTGTATCAGAAAATACACTTACTCTTAAACAAAAATATTTACCAAATCTAACATTAGAAAATATGTTATTCTTGGTCCTTGCTTCAAACGAAGAATGGGTAGTGCCAGCGGGAACCACTGAGCAAAGATGGCTAGTCCTTGATGTTTCTGATGAACTAGCACTTATGAAACCAGACGAGAAAAGAAAAGTGATCACAGATATTAGATCTATTGATAGGCAACGACTAGCGAAGCAATCATTACAAAGGGACTGCGAGAACAAAAAGTGAAATCCCTTTCAAAGTTGAGAAAGTGGTGGTTGGATTGCTTAAACTTGGGATATATTACAAACGAGTTGCCAGAAATTCATTTTGGTAAAGAGGTTTCAAAGAAAGCATTGTATGATACATATAAAGCAAATGTAAATGATCCGCACACTTCACCAGTCAGTTTCTGGACCTGTCTTAGAAAACTGATGCCAAATATAGTAGAAAAGAAGAAAACAATGGAAGAAGGTATAAGAATTAGATATGTAGATTTACCAACCTTAGAAGAATGTAAAAATCAATGGAAGACTATTTATGGTGATAATGAATGGACTTTTGACGACGACAATGATGATGAATAAATAATATAAAACGGATTTTTTTTGTTGTGCTTATATATAATCTTTGTTTTGGAAATCCAAAACAAAATCATGTCATCAACTAAAAGAGATTATCTGAGCCAAATAGAAAAATGGACTCATTTAAGTAGCGATATAAAACTGCCAACAAGCAAATCGCTTAAAACTGATATCGTCGCATTTTACGAAAAATACCGACCCGAACAAACACCAGAAGGTGATACAGCGGATGCTATCGCCGTAGACGGTAATGTTGAAGTTGTATTGCCTTCTTCTGATATGATAAAGACGATGTTTGACGAAGAACCAGAAGAATTTACACCTTTTAAAGAAAGTGATTTGAAGGAGACTGGTATTACCGAGATCAAGACCAATGTAGGAGAAGAATTAGCAAAAAAAGAATTACTATTTTAGAAACATCCACACCACCAAAGGAAAAGAAAACGCCAATTAAAGCAAAGCGGAATCCGCCCGAGAGCGGATATAGTTGCTATGAAATAATAACGGCACATTTGAAAGTATCAAAAGACCCGTTTAACTTCTTGTATATGAAAGTGGAAGACCGCACCATATTACAGGAGGATATGAAGAAATGGCACGAGAGTAGATACGCACACATACCACTAGACCAACGCCCTATTCTTAAATATGGTAAGTTAGATTATAATACATTTTTCCGCGATGTTCTATCTCAACACGAGGGCAAACTCACGACACTAAAAGATATGTATGACAGGTTTCATGTGTAAGTCGCAGTTAGTGCTATGTCTCTCATAACATCAATATTAAAATATGATGGTTTGAAAGATACATAATCCGCAGATGCCGTTTTATAATATACTTCCAATGTTCTTGGAGCATCTGTCGCATATGTTAATAAAACCTCATTAGTCGTATTTCCAGAAATTCGTGTTGTTGTATTATTGGTAGTATCCGCGGGATTTGGACAAGTCATTAACCATATCATTTTCATTTGGACTCCATATCTTTGAATTAGCCATACACAATCAAAAGACTTATACTCAATGGCGGTTGTATAATTTAGCACTTCGCTGTAAAAGTCATCAACATTTGTTCCGTCCGTTTTATGAAACCAAAACTGAAAGGTTCCTATTCCAGACGGGGCGGGCAAATTTAAAGACCCACGAAAAGCAACTTTAATGAAATAACCATATCCTAAATTAGATATTGTTTTGCTACCATAACCGCCCGTGCAAAGAGTAGTGAATGTGGAACTTTCCATCCACGACCTAAGATCAAGGCCAACATACGCATTTTGAATGTTTCTTGTTAATGTCGGGGTAGCAGTGATTGCAATAGTTTTCGTATCAATTGACTGCTGTTCTTGCGATCGGCCGAATATATTCATTTTTTTAAACTATATATTTTATAATATAAAATAATAGAATTAAAATATGAACCATTTAGGAAATCCGTGGGCATATCACTATTACGGCTCTGTGATAATAGACGAGGATTTAGAAGTTGATGGAGTATTATATGGCGATCATATTGAAGCAAACTCAATACAAGCAAAAACGGATGACATAACAATATCGTCGCGAAATAATAACTCTTCTTTGTTGATATCTGATACTGGTTATGTGTCAATTAATAACGAATACGATTTACCAATAGCGGACGTCACGGCTAATCAAGTATTAAAAACGGATGGGTTGGGCAATACTTCATTTGCTACATTAAATTCAAGTTATATAAGCGACTTTGAACTAGATAAATTAACGGATGTAGTCATTACTACACCAGTGGCGATGAATAGTTATCTAACATATAACTCAATAAACTGGGTAAATAAAACTTTTCCGATAAATGTTGATGAATTCGGCAATATTAGTATGGGCGGTAATTTGAATATAACAGGAGTTAATTTATTAAATACCAAAGATGTTGATACTTGGATATCTGAGCACGAAGACAATAATGATAAAGTGTCTGCAGATGGTTCAATTGATACACACAGCGATGTTACAATAACGGGCACACCAGCCAATAACCAACTACTCATTTATAGCACAGGACAATGGAGAAACACAAACTCACCTTTTCTTAGATTGGATGGTCTCGCTATGATGTTTGGAGATTTAAATATGGGGGGTTTTAATGTAGCAAATGTCGGTAATGTTGATGGTGTTGATGTTTCGGCTCTTGATAGTTCTGTGGTAAAACTAAGAGGAGACCAAACCATAACAGGGAATAAAATATTTACTACTTATTTGGGTGTAAAAGATTCAAATCCATTAAATACAGGTAAGTTATTCTTCAATTACAACAATAATATGGGTTCTATTTATTCGTCGGAGGTAGGTGGAGCAACGGGATATCCACTAAGCATTGTTGGTTCTTCCATACTTCTTGCTCCAACAACAGGGGGCGGAATAACATTGACTGGCAATTTTTTAAATTTTAGTGGCACAACAGCAATCAGCGGACTTCCAGCGCCATTCTATGACGGCGATGCTTCAACAAAAGCATATACCGATACGAAACTAGCAAAGGACGGCACAACGGCTATGATGGGTAGTTTAAATATGGGTGGTTTTGCTATTACAAATGTTGGTAATGTTGATGGTGTTGATGTTTCTGTTCTTGATACTTCTGTGGTTAAACTAACAGGAGACCAAACCATAGCAGGAACCAAAACATTCAGCAACATAATAAATGCTAGTGCGGGGATTGATATGAAAAGCCAAAGCATAACAAATGTGAATCTTGTTGATGGTGTGGATGTTTCTATTCTTGACACTTCGGTGGTTAAACTAACAGGAGACCAAACCATAGCAGGAAATAAAAAATTTACATCAACTTTGGAAGTAAGTGGTTCATCCAATCCAACTACTTTTGACGGCATTGGCATAGCCTTTGATACAAAAACAGGAATGATTGCTGCACAAAAAACAGCAACAGCGACTTGGTATCCGATACAAATAACGGGTTCGTATGTTGAGTTATATTCGGGTAATACTTTAATTATAACCGCAACTGGCACTACACTATCTTTGAATAACAACAAAATAACAAACTTAGCCACACCATCAGCAACAACGGACGGAGCAAACAAAAGTTATGTGGATACATTAGACGGGCAAAATGTGAAACTAACAGGAAACCAAACCATAGCAGGAATTAAGACATATAGCAGTGGTGTTGAAATAACGGGAAATTCAATCAATTCAACAACAAAGGGGACATTTATCGTTTTCAATTCTACCAGTAATATCGGGTCAATTGCTAGTTTGGATATGAAAACTGCAACATATTACAATTTTGAAATTTCTGCGAAAAAAATAAGTTTTATTATTGACGGGACGATTGTCGGTTGGGTAAATGCTTCGGGGCTAGATTGTAATAGTAGCAAAATAGCCAACCTTGGAACTCCGACATTAGCAACGGACGGAGCGACAAAAGGGTATGCGGACACATTGGACGGGCAAAATGTAAAACTATCAACAGACCAAACCATAACAGGAAGCAAAACATTTAATGGGGCGAGCACTGTGATAAAATATCTAACTTTAACGAACAATGCCGATTTTAATAATCAAACTATCACTAATGGCGGAAATATAACATATAATGGGGCGAGGATATTAAACCAAAATGGAGGAGACATATTCTTTTCACAGACATCAGGAGATTATCAGTATTTCTTATTTACTCTAAATACCGCTACAAGTGGAACCGCAAACCAACGAGGTTATGTATTTACGAATGTAGCATCTGATGTAAAAGGGGCGGGACTTTATATTTCAAAACTTTTGGATAATAAAAGTGCTTCGTCTGACATTGTCCGTTTTAACAATGCTGGCGGTATGAGGTTTTATGGTGCTTTGGATATGAACTCAAACAATATGACGAGTGGTGGAACAATAACGGGAACAACATTAACGGCAACTGCTGGAATGACTACAACATCATTAACAGCGAGCGACAAAATAACAACAGCATCAGGTAAGCCGATAATCATAGGCAGTACAACGAAAGGAGTAGGAGCAACTGGTGGATTAGAATTGTATGGAACGGCAAGCGACCCCGCGGGACCACATATACAGGCAATAACAACAGCAGACGCTCATCCACTTTTTCAAATGTGGAATTATGCTCACGACGATATTAATTTAGGTTTTGATGCTTATGTATCGGGAGGGGTATGGAAATCATCTTCTGCGACATCTAACTTTGTAATACAAAAAGGAACTAACCTTACTTTCTATTATAAATCAGGAGTAGCGGTGGGGAATACTGTATCGTTTAATGTTGCAATGAACATCAGTAGCACAACGGGCTTATTAACGGCAAATGCGGGTATATCAACAACAACGGCAACCGCAAGTGGATTAATAACGGCAAATGCGGGGATATCAACGACGACATTGGCAACAACAGCATCAGGCAAACCGATAATCATAGGCAACTCAACGAAAGGAGTGGGAGCGTCAGGTGGTTTAGAAATATACGGGACGGCTTCAAATATCGCAGGGGCACACTTACAAGCAATAACAACGGCGGATGCTTATCCAACATTTCAATTATTGAATTGGGCACACGACAATGTTAATTTAAGTTTTGATGCTTATTTTGACGGCACGAACTGGAAATCATCTTCTGCGTCATCTAACTTTCTAATTCAAAAAGGTGTAAAACTCACTTTTTATTATAATTCAGGAACAACTGTGGGAAACAATATATCTTACACTGAGGCGATGAACATTAATACATCAGGAGAGGTAGTCATCCCAACAGCATCCAGCGGTTTTTTAACCATACGAAAAAGACCCGCTTCTACCGTTGACGCACAACTATATTTTAAATCGGGAGGATATACGAATTATGGAGTAATTGTTTCTTCTACTGGTTTGCTTCACGCTTGGACTACTTCAAACTCTACTACTGGCGAGCCGTCTGGTAGTTATAATTATATTCCGCTTAATGGTGCTTGGACAAACTCATCGGACAGGAGGCTAAAATCGGATATTGAAACATTAGACTGCGGGGATTGTTGAGAGAAACTAATGAAAATAAATTGTTGTTCATATTATTTGAAATCATACAACAAGAAAGAAAAAAAGAACCACGGATTTATTGCTGACGAAGTTAAAAAAATATTTCCTGAATTTGTATCTGAAAGTGGGATAAAAGCAGAGGATGGAGAAGGCTACCTTGAAGGAATAACATATACAGACTTCATACCGATATTGGTAAGCGGATTTCAACATATGGCGGAAAAGGTAGTTAATTTAGAAAAAGAAAATAAAACTTTACTTAATATATTACAAGATTTAACCAACCAACTAGCAGAAATAAGAGTGGCCGTTCTTGATAATGTCAAACAATAATACAACCAGACTTCATAGACCCCCACCTATTATTGATTTGGTGGATGGAGACCTAACACCAGAGTTAAAGTCTCGCGTCATCTCTGCGGAGTTAAAGAACGAGGAAAAAAAAATGGACAATGAATGGCAATGTTGTTGTATGTCAAAAGCAACAGATGCTAGAATGATTAAGTATATTTTTCAGATGAGTGTGCTGATTGGTATAATAATCCTTTGTATTGTAAGATTGAGCGATCCTAATATAGATTGTGCAACTTCTAACACGTATGTCTCTCTCATCAGTTTGATGATAGGAATAATCTGCCCATCGCCGAAGTTAAATTAAAATAATAAACTAATTGTTAATATAATGAAGTATTGCCATTCGTGTAAAATCTTCTATCCTCCCATATTTTTTATAGGCAAAAAATGGAAATTGTGTAAGGAATGTGATTCGTGTCGCAAAAAAAAGAATGTTGATAATGAAATATGTGTTCACATGAATAAACAGAAATATTGTTTGCTGTGTATAATGTCGGAAAAAAACCAGAACCAATTACTCATTCTGAACCTTGGACGGAGTGGTTAGATTAAATATCATTACATTCATATAAGTGTGATTTATACCAAAACGAAGCGTCATTTGAGCACATTAAAGGTAGTGCTTCATCCCATCCAACGCACCAGTCTGACATCGGTTTGTAAATACATTTGAATTTTGAGTTAATCCCGCTCTGGATACAATAAACACATCCATCTTTTTTTGAATTATTGACCCGCGAGTAAAAGTCGCAGGCAGTCCGCGACATAACCGAGCACACGAATAGCAATATTAATAACATATATTATAATATCTATAATTTACCAAAGTAAGTTCCAAGCCCAGAATGATGCTTGATTTTTGTTTAAATATGCGGGCTTTCCATCCTTTGTTTTAATTGCTTGATGTCTGGCGCGATAACTTTCCCGTCTGTCTTCGTCTTGATGTTTGGTATAATCTGAATAACCAGATGCGCCAAAGTTGATGCGACGGCCGTTATAGACGACATAATACTTTTTTCCTTTCACTTTACTCTCGCCGAAGCCCCAATATATACTTAACTCCCGATTTTACCTTCTTCTTTCATTATATTATTATAAATCGCCTCTCGTTGCTTATCTGATAGCGGTAAGCGGTAAAGGATATTTTGAGGTTTTCTAAAAATGTTGGGGTTTCTATTCACTAAGTTCTGAGTGATACGGATTTGGTCAATTTCCTTCCCTAGCCTTTCCAACTCTTCAAGTTGTTCTTTGTCCTTGCTTTTTTCTTTTTTATTTTCCATCCTATATTATAGCAGATAAAATGTCTAAGCAAAAAAAAATCACAGATGTCAATCCGTATGTTGATCCGTATAAAGCGTATTACGAAGAAGAATGGCACATTCCCGGCTACAATTTCAACGGCAAAGGGACGAATATGAGAGATCGTTTCTCGTTAAGTTATAAGGGTAGAATGGGCACTAAATCGTTTCATTTACCTGTAAATAGGATTGATTATGAAGCAGTTAGGCATGATCTTATGTACATGTCTTCAGACGAAATAGTCAGATATTTCTCGGATTTGATGTACGTAGCAAATGTAGATAAAGCAAGAAACGATCATAATGCTCCTCACGCAATACTAAGCGAAATGGTTATAGGTAGCAAATCCATGGCAAGATTTACGTGGGAAGCACTTAAGTTTAATAAGGCTGTTCAACACCCTTTAAACGAAAATAAGGCATTGATGGAAGAAATAACACTAATGATGCGAGAATGGAAAACCTCCACGGAAGCAAATATATGGTCGCAAAACTTCCATCTGTTTTCGGCGGAACATTAACACGTCAGATACGGGGTTCTGCAAGTACTCAACATATTAATCGTGTATGGAGAGAATTAATATCAAACGCAAAATATGCGATCGTTGCCTATGCTATTCAAGGAAAGCGTAGTTTTACCGCACCTTTTGAAATGGCGTATGGTGCGTATGATGATCCAGAAAAATACAAAAAAATTAAAACGATGGTTGATGCGCTCGTGATTAAGTATGATAAATATTTAGCAGATGTTGGTTATTTTGATGATAATGGTGATTTTGTCATTAAAGCAAATATTAATAAACAAAAGGCTGAAATGGATTATGCGGATTTCTTTGGAGATTGGCACGAATATGCAACTAAAGTAAGTTCTACATATTATCCAAAATTGATAAAAAAAAAAAAAAAAAAGAAGACTTGTCAAAAGCATCAAATATTGAAGTTGAACGAAAAAATAACGAATTAATACAAGTATCTAACGAAACGGATGACCCCCTCCAAATTGACAATATTCTTAAAATATAACCAATTCTTATTCCGCGAGTGAAAAGTTGATCGCAAACCCCACCCAACTTCAAACCTTATCACCACCGCCAAAATCATTACCATTGCCGACTTTACCTAAACCAATACCATCACCCAGTTTAACCGCGTCCACATCCGAACCAGCATCCACATCGTCTAGTTCGCTTAAACCATTACCATCGCCTAGTTTAACAATATCGTCTAGTCCGTCGGAAACAATAAAAAATGAAAATAATAATATTAATATTAATATAACTTCAGAAAAAATGACTACGCCAGCCGAAATTAAATATGACCAACGAGCACGGAAGCACATGGTAGGTGCTATTGACTCAATACTTGAAGGTTTAGACGAACAAACTGCTCAGAAAATAAAAGAACAATACATTCAAGTTATTAATGGGGCTTCAACCAAAGCGAAAATTAATCCTGATACATGGAAATGAAAAAGTATTAAGGAGATTGAATCACACACGACTAGAACCACGGGAGTAAAAATGACACAATTAAATACTCACAGAGACACAATACTTAATGTAATCAAGGATGAACATAAATCTAAACTTACAAAGGAACAAAAGAGACAATTTAGAGAATATCTTGTAGCACAAAAGATCGCATCAATTGCTAATACAAAAGAGAGAAATATAGCAAGAAAGGGTATCGCAGAGTTAAAATCAGAGTATAGTAAATACAAAACCGAAATAAAAGATGAAGGAGAAATTGGTAAAGTTAGAGACTTGTACAATAAAGCAATACTTGCTTATTCGTCTAATGATGCGAAAACAGGAGAAACTCTCTTCAACGAAATGAAAAAGATCGCACTGCCATTAGTGAAAAAAATACAATTACCACCACTAGAGCAAAAGATGCCAGAGTCTCCACCAGAGCAAAAGATACCAGAACCAAAGATACCAGAACCAAAGTCAAAGCCAACACAAGATGATAGTAAAGCACTTGTACCCGCACCACCTCAGGATGATAGTGAAGCCCCCGCAGATGTGAAAGCCCCCGCAGATGATGTAGTTAAAACTGGAGTGTATAAAAGTGGAACTAAAGCAGGATTACCATTTTATGAGAAAAAAGCCATAGTTGATGATGCTACATTGAAAGAGTATAAAGAAAATCCAGACCCCGACCCTTCCACAACACCCAATCAGGCTCTGGTTGATTCCATGCGATCCATTGACGATTTTGTTGATAAACTTATGGGAAAATCGCCCGCAGAACAAAAGAAGGAACTTTCAAATCTGTTTCGTTTCATTACACCATCTGATCAGAATGGAGGTATCGGAACTAATAAAACAAACATACTGCTTAAAGGAAACAAGGAACGGCAGGATCGTGTGCTAGATGCGCCAATGTATGAACTTTATGATAATACTCAATTCGGCAACACCAACAACAATATGATTATGAACCGCTATAACAGAGCAGTCATGATTAAACGAGCCTCTGACAAAGTCCGTATGCCATCCGTTAGATCGCGGTTGGTTAAAAACTTCAAAGCGGAAATTCCACCGCAAATACAAACAAGAGCAGAAAAGAAGGATTTTAAACCGCTAATCAACCCTCCTTCTGACTATTCTTTTGGAAGTCCGTATTCTCCATTCTTCCACAATTATGCCCATCCTCCCATGCCGTGGGGTGTTGAATACGATAATTACAGACACAATCAAAACTATTTTATTAATGCTTAAATATAACAAATGAAACGCGGACTTAGACCGAATAGATTACCAAGAAAAACACTTTTACGAACGGCACTAGAAGGAAGCAAAATTGAACAATTACACGAACATGAGTTTCAAGTTAGCAGACCCGTTATAACCGAATTACCAAAAAAGGAACAGAAGTTTAAAAAGGGGCTACAAATTGAAGCAATTGATTCCGAACGCGATAGTGTTAAAGAGAAGCCGATACAAAAGGGTAATATTCTTCCCGGAATGGGATTGTTTATCATATGCGGTGCTACTGGAAGCGGGAAGTCGGTTATGGTTGCTAATCTATTGGGCAATAAACACATGCTTAAGGGTTGGTGGGATGAAATTTATATGTTTTGTTTATCTCCCTCTAAGATGCTCACGGACATTTTGAAACTAAAAGACGACCACATTATAAGAGAAGATAGGCCAGAACTACTACGAAAAATCTTGGACGAACAAAAAAGCAAGATAGAAGCGAAGGGATATGAAAAAGCACCAAAGATATTGATAATATGTGATGATGTTGCTCAATCTCGTAAATTTCTTAAACATGAAGTTTTACAAGAAATAGCCTTTGCCTCAACGCACGCGAAGGTATCCGTTTGGATTACTACTCAATCATACATGCAAATCCCGCGAAATGTAAGAATCAATGCTCATTATATTGCTATATTTTCAGGCGTGAAACGATCAGAGATTGAACGAATAAAGACGGAAGACGAAAGCCAATATTTAAGCGATAAGGAAATGGATCAGTTGATTCGACATGCGACAGCAGACCCTTATTCGTTTTTATTTATTAATAATAGGGTTGCCGATAAACGCCAAGTATTTAGAAAAAATTTTGATACTATTTTGCACTTAAAAAAATAATGTTATTCATATAGCACAATAAGTAAGTTATTTACTACGCCATACGCACAGGCAGTATCCATTTACCGCCAGCAGAATGGAATTAAGGGATTATTTACCCCCAAGAAAGGCTCACCAGAATATACGTCCATAATTCAAATCAGCGCCAAAATTAAATCTGGAGAAATTCCCGCGCAACTTAAACCAAGAGCACCACGAAAAAAGAAGATACAAGCCCCAACCGATGTCTCGCCGATAGAAACTGCCTCAACTAAATCTGCCGACCTTTCGTTGAACAGAAAAACACCCGATTTACAGTCAAATCCCGTATCAAATACGACACCACCACCGAATGATTTACCAGTAGAAACAACTCCCACCGCACCACCAGTGGAAACACAATCAGACGGGTCAACAGATGTGGATTTTGAAGAACTTGATAAGCAAACATTAAAATCTCAAACTTACAAAGACCTTACACATTTAATTAATTTTATGAAGGAGAACAAAATTGGATAAATAATATATAATGATTAAAAATACACGTGCCTCCAATAAATTGTCTAATGAGTTTGTTGATAAACTCAATGAAGCAAACAGGCCAGTGAGTGATGGTATGTCATTGAACCATTTTGAATTATGGTCCAGTAAGGGTGCTCCTCTCGTAAATCAAGACCTCACGGAATATTCAAACTTGTATCCCATTGATAAATATAATTTACAAAACACATTAACGGACATTTCTGAAAGAAAAGAAAACGTGGATGTTGTTGATTTGGACACTGCCGTGTCTAGTTTGAAATTCTTACAAAAAGCCGTGAAGAATGCCACATCTAGGGAGTATCAACTTGACAGCAGAGAAGCACGCGATAGTGCTTTGACATCAATACAAGGGGATGTAAGAAAAATAAAAAATGTGTTTATGCCAGATGAATAAATAAGCGATTAATTTTTGAAATAATTATTTTTTTTCAATAATATAAACGAACGTATTTCCACCATGAGTGAATCCAAGGACATGAAGAACACCGAGGAGTTGATGTCCCTCAACAACCTCAAGTATGAGTTGCCAGCAAATCTAGCACTCACTGAACAGGGAAGTATCTTTAAGAAGAACTTTGCCGACCAACAGACTTATACCAGTGCGTCGGGGACTGAAATGATTTTTACATTACAGGCAAGCCCTGATTTTGTTTATGGAAAGAATTGTTATTTAACATTTGATATTAAAGCAGATGGATTGGTAGCCACTGATGGAAAAGATAATGTTGCTTGTGCTATTGGTTTCCAGAACACTCCCGCAACTGCTATCTTTGAAAGATTTTTGTTGGAAAGTAAGGATGGTAGCGAAGTTGAACGAATTGAAGATTTGAACAAGATGGTGCGAAATATTCTCCCGTGGCATTATCCATTTGATTATCGCCGACAGGCACAGATGTCTGGACAGAGAGAAAGTGTTGATGTTATGGCTAGTGTTACGGACGATGCAGTTACTTACTTTGCGGTCAATGTCCCCACTGCTGGTAGTGTTGCGACTGGCAATTATTTGAGAGTTTGTATTCCCCTTCATTACTTTTCAGGAGTGTTTAATGAAGAAACTCTCATTCCTCCCTCTTTGATTAGTGGTATGAGGCTTCGTTTGACATTTGCCCCGCCTCAAGAAGCATTGACTATTATTGGAACCACTGATGCTAAGGTTCTCGCTGGATTCTCCGGATCGGCTCTCACTTATACCATATCAAATCCTGTTATTATGTTGGAAACTTTCTCACTTGCTCCCGCCGTGCAGAGAAATATTATGGAACAAATGGGAAGCAAGGATGGGCTCCCATACACTTATGAAACATATTATAACCAAAAGGCAAATCCGGGCACTTCCGATGATTTTAATCTTCAAGTGAATAAGGCCGTTGCTCGTGCTCAGTGCTTGTATATCGTCACTCAAAATGTAATTGCAGATAATGCTAGTATTGATAACCTTGGAACGGCTCAAATGCCTTACAGACAATATCAATGCAGTATTGGTGATTGGTATGCTCCTCAGCAGAAGATGGAAATCGGTGGCACTACTGATACACTTGCCTCAGTTCAGCGAGGATATGCAGAGTTGTATGCTAACAATCTCCAAGCGACTATGGGCATTCGTGATGCTTACATGTCTTCATCTGTTTCTCTTGAAAACTTTCGTAAGTATTATTCTGCTACGGGAGTTTCCACTACTGCTACAAATGGTGGTTTTGCCACCATTATCCAGACACTCAACCAATCGCCACACATTGGAGCGTCTGGTCTCGCAGTTAATAACTCACGAACTGCGGAAGTTACTATTCGGTATGCTTCTGATTATAACGCAGACCGCGCCATCACCGCTTGGTTGAAATACGTCAAAGTCGCGTCTATCTATCCATCTCGTGCCGTGGTCAAACAATAAAAAAAAAATAAAAATTAAAATATATTATTTTTTTATTGATTTTGCTAAAATTATTGTACAATGAGAAAGACAGTATTCCCACCCAAACCCGTAGCGGTTGCGGGGCGCCTGCACTACGACCACCAACATCAGGGACACCGACTAAGCGGGTTTGATGGCTGGGGGAGCATTTGGCCTTGAGCGAATGGCAGCCCGCTAGGATCTGTGCGCAAACGGTCCGGAGACACAGATGCACGTCGTAGAAAGGGTAGAGATAGAGAAGGAGAGAGAGATAGAAAGAGAGAGAGAGAGAGAGAGAGAGAGAGAGAGAGAGAGAGAGAGAGAGAGAGAGAGAGAGAGAGATGGAGAACGAAAGAGATAGAGAGAAAGAGAGCGAGAGAGAAAGAACGAGAGAGAAAGGACGACAGAGAGAAGGGACAGCCGATAGCCTACAGGAACCTCCCGACCAACACACAAACCTAGTAACCGGCTGGCACAGGCCAATTCAGACCGGGAAGAATCTTCCCGGAAGCGAAGCAGCCAACACGTCCCGGCGCATCTGGGCCCATTCGTCCAGGTCGAAGCGGGACTCCCATCCAGCGCCAATCCATGGGCGACCAGTCGTAGACACACCGATCCTGACTCGAGCAGGCCCACAGGGCACCAGCTGAATCGCAGGAACGCCAGAGAGAGAGAGCGCAACAAGGAAGAGAGAAAGAGAGGGGGGCCGGTCGTAGAGGAGAAAGAGAGGGAACAGAGTGAAAGTGATCCCACAAGGGAGCGCGGTCCAAGGCAAGAGGCCGCGCTTAAGCCTGGTCCGTCCGTCCCACCCAGGAAACATCCCCCCCACAGACCAGGAAACTAGCAGAGACGCTGGAAATTTGAAAAAACCGAATCCCGACAAGAGAGAGAAGACAGAAGAAGAAGCACAGTCAACCCTAGACGAGTCCTCCATCCCCATGACTATGCAGCTCCCTGAGAAGGGGGGGACACAGACAGGACGGATTACCCTCCCAGAGACTCAAAGCGGGCGGAGGCTAGGTCGGGAGAAAAAAGAGGCGGAAGGCTGGATGGGGGGGGGGGGGGGGAGAGGAATTCAAAACTCTAGCCAGGGCTAGGCCCCTTCGGTTCCGTGGCCCCGAGGAGAGGTGGGATTCGATGGGGAGTCAAGGGTGGGAGGAAAAGGAGACTCCATAGGCAAGCTAGTGTGCCAGTGGGTCGTCTGACTTGCTGGTGGGCTAAGCGAGCCACAGGAGACCCTCTCCTCCCACATCTACGGGATCGGTGCGATGGATTTTCGTCCCCCTTGGACTCAGCTTCGGTGGGATACCTTGGGCCTCTGGTGGACTTCCTTCTCCGCCTCTCCGCTCGCCTCCCGCCTCTGGACAAAGCAACAAAGGGGACCAGGTAGGGCGAAGGAGCACGCCCACCTACTGAGGGGGGAGGAAATGAGGGTTTGGAGGAGGTCCCGCAGGGAAATGGTGAAGGAAATTCCAAGTCTGGATGATATGCTCATGGCAAATCCTGGTTAGGCCTTGGTAGATCTGCTGCGCGATGCTCTTGGAGAAATGGAAGCACAGTTCGTCAAATGAGGCTTGGTCTTTTTCTTACCTGTAATCTTGGGGGCTGCCCGTAAATCGGCCAACATCAACCGCAGCACCATGTTCCATTCATCGCACCCACTCACAGTTGTTGTGTTGGCTTTAGAAGTCTTCCGGATGCACCCTGTGTGGAGCTTGAAGGACTCAACCCGAAAAGTGACGAGTTTTTCGTAGAGGTTGAGGATCGCGTTCGAAACCGTGATGCCCCGCCAGTCGGATACATTTGCGCCTGTCCCAGTCCCCTTCCAAATCTGGCTGAGAATCCCCGGCTTCCAGTCCTTTGGTAATCTCTTCTCCTTCCAGCAATGGGAGAAGAAAGATCCTAATTGGATCTTCGCGTCTTGCGAGAGGAGCTTGAAGATGTCGGGGGGTATACCATCGTCTCCCGGAGCAGGACCCTTTTTGGCCTGAATTGCATGCTCGATTTCACCCAACGAGAGCGGCCGACGAGCCAGATCGAGCGCCTGCTCTCGAGAGAGCGGGGGGGAGGCACTTGAAGATATTGACGAATTGCTTGACCCGGTCCCCAGGAATATGAGACTCTTGGAACGGCCCTACAAGGAGAAGCCGTCCGTTGGAGTCTCGGGGCGGGGCCGAGCGCAGCCTCTCCCACTCCCGAATCCTCTGTAGCCGGGTCACTCTTCTTAGGACCGCCCACTTGGCGAGGCGGTCTGCACACTCATTTAGACGGAAGGTCCACTCAAAACTGCGTTCTTGGTGGGACTTGACCCAGTGGAAAGAGATCGGAGCAGTCTGCACGTGAAAGCGAAAGATGGCATCCCATAGGGGGGGCTTCGACCGCGTCTTGAACAGTTCGTGGGCCTCCCCTTCCAGATTCGCGTCCGATAGGGCCCGGTAGTCGGTGTAGACATGGACTCGCCGGGGCCTCCAGGCCATCTCCCGGATGAATTGGAGGCCCCCTGCCATGACTGCCAACACTTCCTGTTCACCACTAGAGGCTGGATTGTCCGCGTTGCCGTAGATGGCGATAATATCGCGATTGTAGAATAGGAAAGCCCCGAAGCCCGCAGCGTTGCCATGTTCGGGAAAGCAGGATCCATCGGTAACGAGGATAGCGTCCCATGGTGACAGGGAGCCTGGAGATAGCTCGTCAGGTCGATCGAGGCGCGGCGCAAGGCGAGCAACAGGGAACCGTTGTTGGAATTCGTCAGGGAGCGAGCTGAGGCGCAGAGCAAACGCGTTGGATTGGAGTCGGATGATCAGGCCCCGGGTGTCCTCTCCGTTAGGAAGGTGGATACCCAGGTACTCCCCTGCTTCAGCTTCCAGGAACTCCATAAGCTTGGGAACCAAGTCAACGGGAGGGGCTGTATACACATCCTGAAGGGGAAGGTTGGCAGTATCCCATCTCTTAAGCTCATCTGAATTACGGTTCGGTCTCCGTTCGTTGTCATCCTCCGGCGGGAACTGCACTGTGTACTGGCGAAGGGACGGTGCCTTGTGGGCATTCATGAGGGACCTCATCCCTTCCACCCCCGCCTGAAGGGCTACCTCGGCAGATGACTGGATGACAGATTCCGTCTCACTGGGGAGAAGGGAAAGGGGGGCAGGATCCACATTACCTCGGAACACCAGATTGGTGAAATGCCCCTTGTCGATAACCTCCCCCGGTCTGAGGATCGGCGCACGGAGCCTGTCGCTTCCGAGAAGGAGCTCTCTCTGGTTATATTTGGAGTCCTCTGGGGGGGTCCATAGTGTAGCTCCAGGCCCCATCACTTGGTGAAGTCGGCGCTCCTCGTCTGCCAGGTCGGAGACACGTGTGCGGTAGAGGTCTGCATAGTGCTCCCGGAGAGCTTCGGGCGGGGGGGACTCCATGGCTGAGTCCGCTTGGACACGGAGGAGGAATTTGTGCTGATTACGGTCAAAGGCTTGGTTGTGGCGAAACCTATCCGGTCTCTTAGACTCCCTCTTGACGCGCTTGATGTCCTCGAGTCGAGAGTTAATCTTGCGTCTGGCCTTGGCAAGGACCTTCAGAGCGTCGGGCAGGAGACGTGATAACTCCAGCGGGTCATCCGACGACGTCTCATCCAGGATGTGCCCCACCAGATCCCCTTCCATTCGAAGCGTACGGCAAATGCTCATCCAGAGCCTGGATAAATGGGATCCGGGGTCCCTCGGAACCTGTCTCTGGAGGCCCCTCGTGATGGATTGCAGGGCAGTTAGCATGCGGGGTACCTTCGTTATCTTCCGCCTGGACTTAGGGGGTCTGGGCTGCCGCCTGCTCAATGGTGGAGGAGGCGGCTGAGCGTCCTGAATGACACTTGGCAGAGCAAGGCTAGGGACAGCCGGGGGAGCAGCGTCGTTCTCTATAGGTGCGGCAGCAACTGCGGCTTGGATGGCCTGCTTCAACGAAGCCTGGGGGGGCTGGGCCGTCCGCATGCTCTCTTCCATACACTGCTGGAAACTATCCCGCTGAGCTTGCGTCCACCTCTTGGGCTCCACTAGAGGCAGCGGGGGAGACCCGGAGACCACCGGGGCGACAATTCCATCAGGCCGGGCTTCCCTTCCCTCCGGACTCCGGGAAGAGGGGAGGGGGGGGCTGGGCTGTCGGCTAGAGAAGGGGGGGGGAGAGCAGACTCGATGATTTCTTCTACAGAGGAGGGGAGGGGCGGTGGACCCGGGAAACGATCGAAGCTGCCAGGCGGGGAGGAGGGGGGAGAGTCAACCGGGGCGTCGAGCGAGAGGAATTGACGCTCTAGCCGATCCCGGGCGATGTCTACTCGGGCCTGAATCCAGCGCTGCAGGGGGGGGGCCTCCAGGCGGTGAGACGCGATAGATTGAACAAGCCGCTCTTCCCTACTGAGGTGCGACAATGCAGTGATGGCGTCCTCCTCGTCCTCACTATCTCCCTCTGGCAACCCTTGCTCCTCCGGAGGATCCATCTGAGGGTCACTTTCCTGAGGACTCCAAAGGATGAGGCCGACAACGATCCAGGCCGAGGCCTTTGCGAGGATCCAGTCGGGTCGAAAAAACTCCTCAGGGCCAAAAGGCGCTTCCGGGATGGAAAGCTCCAGGAGACCATCCCTGGCCCCGACATCAATAAAGAGCATTGTGAGCTGCAGGATCGTTCTGAGGCGTTTGTAGCGAACAGCGGGCAGGGAGATGCCGAGAGGGCCGATGAACCGAGGCGCGTGGTCCCACGCCGGAGTCTCAGACCTGAAGTTGGCTGTGTGGTGGAGCAGGATGCGTCCCTTGATATCCTGTGCCCGAACAATGAGGACCCGCGGGCGGCGTCGCTGGACATAGCGAAGAACCCGTGGGGAGGAGAGTGCATGCCAGGAGGTGAGGAGCATGAGACTCCCGTCCTGGACAATGGATTCCAACGCCTTGGTGGTCCTGTCTGCCAATGGATTCCTGGATCGAAGGTGAAGCTGAGCTCCGAAGGAGGGAGATAGGAGAAACATCTGGCTTAACCATTGGTTGAGAGCTCCTTGGGAGAGCCGTGGCGCAGTGGGGGGGACCACCTTTTGTGGTGGAAAAGCCAGAAGTGGTTCTCGTACGTGCGAGGTGAGCGACAGGACATTGGTGCCATGGAAGCGCTCCAGATTGTATCTGAGCGTCGCAAAGGCAAGAGAGGCCTGCGCGCCTCCCCGAAGCCCGTCCCGAGACTGCTTGAAATCGCTAAACCACTTGGCGGACGGCTGGGGAAGGTGCTCCCGCATGCCTTGTTTGTAGACCCTGTAGACAGTAGAGAACCCCAGGGGGGCGGAGGAGGGCACTGGGCTACGGGGGAGGAGGTGCCGTTCAATGGACATGCCTTGCCCCAGCAGGGAGAACGCCCGAGAGTTGAAGGAGGCTGCATTGGTGGAATGCTCATCCTTCTTATCCGCTGCCATCTTCCGCAGGTTCCTAATAATCTTGCGTAGGCGCTGACGGAAATGTCGATTAGTCTTTGAGGCTGAGCTCAGTCCCAAGGCTGGGCGCTGGGCTGCGGAAAACGGGTGAAGAACCGCGACGGGGTCAGGAAGGGAGGAGACTGTCCGCTTGAACAGAAGTTGCACTCCATACGAAGCAATCACCCTGCATGCAGTCAGGTTATGGAGGACCGAAACGGAGTCGTCGTCACACTTCACCCACTCCCCTGAACTGTTGCGGTCCAGGAGGAACGCGTGGGGAAGTTGCCGCGAGCGTGCGTTGCCTTCCATCTGAATGCAAATAACGCTTTGGAGAGAGTAGGAGGCCGGCTGCCCGTCTTGCGTCCACCGGTGGTCAAGAACGAGCGAGGGCAGGACAGAGATGTTGTGGTGCGCGGATCGAAGGGACCGTAGGTTCTGGAGTCCCAGCGGCCGATGAATGTCGAGGAGAAGACATTCTGCATGTGTCTGCAGCGTCCGAGTAGTCGCCCCTTGCCTGCCTCCGCAGTGGGCACAGCGGAAAGACTCAGAAGGACCACCAAGCAGCCATCTGTCCACGAGCTCAGAGAGGGGGAACGGGGAGCGGTCGCCGGCCAGGAGAGACAGGGAGAGAGGAAGAGCCCACGTGGAGGAAAGAGAGGTAGTGGAGCATCCCTGGCACGATGAAGTCGAAACCACGTGAGGGAGCCACGATTCCATAGACACTCCCCTCGGGAGGAAAGAGGGCCCGGCGTCCCGGAGCAACAACAGTAGGCCCCGAGCTGCCAGTCCGGTGTCGCCGCCGTCATGAAGGTCCGGACTGGGGAGGGTGCTGCGGAGAACAACCGGGTAGCGGAACCAGGCACAGGAGATGGGCTGGAATTCTTGCGAGGAGCTCTTCACCTGGGGGCGAAGCTCAGCCATCGTATTAATAGCGCTGATGGCCGTCATCTGAGGTCCGATCATGGACCTGGGTGGGCGTGCCGAGGCCCAGTTCCGTAGGAAAGCGGGAAGCTTGGGAAAGGATGAGAGGAGTTGGACCGCGCTTATTAAGAAACAGTACCGGTTATCCGGGTTCTTAATACCTCTGTAGGGAAGAGGAGGCGACTCCGCAGGAGCTTTACGGGGACATGCAGGACGACCTTTACCTTTCGTTATAATTCCGACCCCGGAGTACTCCCCCTGAGCTTTATTAGACAGCGCATTACTCTGGCTGGGGTCCGTGCTTGAGGTCAGAGTAGGCGGAGTACCGGAGGTCTCCTTCGCAAACGTCCGTCGGGGTCGAAGACCAGCGGCTTCTATCTTGTAGAAGTCTGCCATCTTGTCTTCCTGATCCTTAAGGGAAGCCTGCATCTGGCGAGTGAGCTGACTTTCCTGTCGGATTGCGCGGATATCATCAGGGCTGAAGAAGATTCCTCCCATGGTGCTTCTCGAAGCAGGCCGTGTGGATCCCCGCACTTGAGAAGGGGGGTGGTGCACTACGATTGTACCCGGTGGGACCGATAAAGGAGGGGGGGGTCCCGCGAGAGAGGGGGGGGGGTCCTGTACATCGGCTGCTTAAGCAGGTCGGCTTGTGCGCAGCCTGGCTTCCTTCTGCTTCGCAGCCACACAGCCCTGCCTGCCGCCTGTGATCGCCAAGGGTCCGGAGCTGGCCTGTCGGTCATGGCCTTTTGTGTTTGTGCTGGCCGATGGGACATCGAGTGACGGAGTCGGCGTGGCCGCTTTGACCTTGAAAGGAGACACAACGGTGGTCGATCCGTCTTCGACAGGCGTGGCTTGGGTTTCGGGATGCAGACTGAGGGGGGGCGGTGCCTGCAGCCGGGGTAGAGGGGGGGCAGGACGTCGTCCAGAATCAGCAGGGCCAGCAGCGGCGGGGGGCAACGTAGAGCTGGTGGGGTTTGGTCGTTTACGTTTACGTTGCAGGCGTCGGCGGGCGTACTCGTACTGCTTCCGATTGCGACGGTTTGGCAGCAGGGCGGCCTGGGAGTTCCACACCCCCTGTCGGAGAATGGTCGAGCTAGGCAGGAGACCTAGCAGTGTAAGCCACCCCTCCTTGTACGCTCGCTCGAGATCCTGCTGGCGGACCGCAGGGAGGGAGTCCCACGCATCTCCGGATCTGGCGTGGCTGATAATGCTACGGAGGGCATCTAAGCGGAGGGGGCAATCGGGGGAAACTCGGTGTATCCAGTCCGGATTTGAGCTGTACTTGTTGCAGATGCTTGCCCCTATCTCGCGGACGAGGGCAGGTCCCAGGTGACAGCTGGAGGACAGAAAGGAGGGTAGGTCAACCATGGCCATCAGGTCGCCTCGTGGGATCATCTTTTGAAGGGCCAACTGAGGCGCCGGTGGTGCCTCGGGGACTGGAACGCTGTTGGGAGTTGATGAGCTCGTTGGGAGGGCGGGTGACTCGGGGGGAGCCCCAGTGGGCCGCGGGGCGGCCAACGGAGATGGCTGAGGAGACCGCTGGGGTGGAGATGGTGCCGGGGCCGTATACGAAGGGGGGGCGGGGGTAGGTTCCAACGGGGCGGAGAGAGTGGAGGATGTAGAGGAGGAGGATGAGGAGGATCGGGTACGCTTGATGAGGCTGCCACGGTGGCGTGCGTTTCCAGCAGAGGGGGATGGATGGCGCCCACCACGAGGGGGGCTGGGGGAGATTCTCGCTCGCCGTGATCGAGAAGGGGCTTGCTCCCGGGGTCGGGGTCGGGATCCAGCCCGAAAACTGCATCCATCGTACGGGCGACGACGTGGCGACCGCGACCTCCGTCCGGGCCGCTCCCTCCGAGATCTTCCCCGGGGGGAGCACGACCGGGAACGTCGTCCCCGCCCCCCTTCTCTGGGAAGGAGAGGTGGGTCACTGCTTCGTGATCGAGACCTTCTTCCTCTTCGGGGGGGCGAACGTGAGACCCCAGGGGGGGGCTCTGACCCCTCCCGGGCCGCCCCTGAGTCCTTGTGGGGGAATGTGCGCGCAGATTATCCACTCCACCTCGGCACCGGCCCTCCTTCTCGGGGCAGGGCCGGTGGGTTCCGCGTCCACGCTGAAAACTGCCGACTTCCGTCGAGCGGGGCGCGGGGGATGTTTGACGTGAACCTCGGGGATCCATGCTCACGGATGAGATAGATTGGGGAGCTCTGGTACGAGACGTCGTCTGGGAGGGTTCGTTATCCTGCGGACGGCGCGACCTAGAACGGCTCCTCAGGGGGGGGGAACGGGCGCCAGGCGTGGAGATGCTACCCCGAGGAGGAAGTGGGCGGGGGCGTGCTGAGGGGAGGGCCCAGGGGTCCGCTCACTCGATTCCATGGGTCCTCCTTCCGCGTTGTCGACCCTCTGGCTCGAAGCAAGGGAAGGAACCGGGCCAAGGGAAGAGGAGGGGGGAACCGATGCAGTTACCACAGCGATGGGGGTTGAGGGGGCCGAGAACGCACAGCTACGCTCTGACGGACTTGCTAAGGCCTCGGGGGCGGGACGAAGGATCTCCGGAGAGGAAGCAGTCTCCGGGCCCACATGGGGCGAAGAGGGAGGGACAGTATGAGACGCGAGAGGCGGTGCGGGAGGAGGACAGTCAGTGGCCGCATGCCCAGTGAGCCGTGACGCAGAGACACCGGACGGGAATCCCCCTTTGCTGGGACCCCCATCCGAGGATGGATCGACAACATCGGGTGCGGAGGGGGCTGGAAAAGCCTGGCTCTGATCTGCGTTCTCCTGAGCGTTAAGTGACCCTTCGAGACCATGGGGTGGTAGGGCCCCGGTGGGCTCGAGCCTGTCCCTGTGTTTCCCGTCAGCAGTGGGGGACGGGATTTGGACAGATGGCGCTGTGTTCGGTGAGGAAGTCGCGGAGGGGGGGGGGGGGGGTCCTGCAGCCATGCGCACGGGACGCTCCGTTGATGGGCTGGGTGCCTTAATGGAGGTAGGGTACTTGTACGTCGACGGGGTACCAGGCGTGGGGGAAGGAGAAAGCGGCCGAGAGGGGGTAGGGGGGGAGGCATAAGGTGGAGGAAGAGGTGGTAATTCGGGGCCCGCTGAGCCAGGGAGAGGTGAGCCAATCCCAGCAGGGGTGGGCTCTATATCGCAAGGAGAGTCTCCTGACGCTGGAGCCACCGTTGTGGGACCCGAGGGCGGCGGGGGGCTGGGCTCCCCTCCAGCTCCCCTCCCTCTCCATCGGTGATACTTAGCTCCATCTGCTCCATCTGCTCCGCCTCCGTCATGATGTCACGGTCTGATACGGGCGCCACCTTCTCGGCTGAGGTGAGAGCATCCCATGCCGCATCCGAATTCTCGTCCCAGACCGTATTCACCCTCGGGCGAAGGGTCGGAGTGGCGGCGGCTGTGTCTCCCGTCTCTTGTGGCGCTTCTGCCGCTGATGGCGTGCGCTGCTCACCCACCAGTTCTCTGCTGGGCTCCGTTGTCCCTGCCCGGGACATCCCGACCGGAATTTCGTCGCGGGGGACGGGGAGGGTCCTTCGTATCCCGAGGTGGTCTGGCAGTGACTCCATGTGCGCAGGCAGTTCCATCTCCGTCGATGTTAGGGGGGGGGGGGGGGGGGGGGGGAAAGGTCCTGCAGGGAAGCGCGGGCCTTGGCCTCACCTGGAGCAGGATCAGCCTCTTCCGGCGTCGGAAAGCTTACAGCTGCGTCCATCTGTGGCTTGGTGGCCGGGGCAAGGACCTCCTCAGGATCCGGGCAGCGGGACACTCCAGATCCTGACGCTGGTAACTCCGATGCTGACTCCCGGGACGCTAGGGATACGGGCAAAGGTACCTCGCCCTCTGGGAGGGAGAGAAACGTCACCGGTACCCCCAGTT
This sequence comes from Paulinella micropora, assembly GCA_019918135.1. Taxonomy (NCBI): domain Eukaryota; phylum Cercozoa; class Imbricatea; order Euglyphida; family Paulinellidae; genus Paulinella; species Paulinella micropora. The sequence continues at coordinate 175,754 of WBZZ01005350.1, forward strand.
CCTGGGGCGAGGCCGGGCTCCGGGGGGGCTTCGCATAACCCCGGAGTCTGGTCCGTCCTGGGGAGTGTTGTCGAGGTGGCAAAGGAAGGATTCTGCGTCCATGCCTTCTTCGTCCGAGCTGGGAGGACTCCAGTATCCGGCTTTGGAGGCTGCAGCGGACAGGGCCGACCGGGTCATCCGGGTCGCCGACGACAATCGAAGGAATACTCGCCGTCTAAGGATTGCGGACCTCTCTTTCCGCGTAGCGCTCAGGAGTCTAGCAAAAGTCCGGGCCACTTGGACATTAAGGGCCTCGAAGGCATGTTCATCCCTTATGTGACGCGTGCGGTTAAGGTGAACATCTCGGTAGAGAGACGGGTTGCTCACCTTCCATGTGCGTCTCACTTTTTTGCGAGATGAAGCTGAAACCCTCTCGGCATGACGGTCAGTAAGAACCATTTTCCATTCTTGGTGCCCACGTTTAACCATACGCGTGACCTCGGCAAGCTGCTCCGTGTCTGTAGCAGGCACACACCTGAGATGCGCCGTATCTGCATAGGCAGCCTGCGCGGCAACGAGCCGCTGGAAAATGTTCCTGCGGAACTGGTCCATATCCGGCATCTCTCCAGCGGGCAGGGGCGCGTCAACGGAGAGGCACGCGGGGTTCAGGGCTACACGCTGCATGTGGAAGAGCGTATGAAGGCCGCAATCCTGACCTCCCTCCTGTGCTGGTACAGTCAAACTGATGTATCCTGGTGTCGGGGGATCGGAGAGGAATCCCGCTCGACCTAGGTTCGCATACCAGGCCGAAAGGATCGGCGTGAGCGCGAAATCGGAGCAGCTTGCTGTGCAGGAGGGCAAGGAGTCCAAGAAGAGGGCGAGCGGGACGCTTCGTGATCCGAACGCAGCAACCGCAGGTACCAAGCCGACTTGTACACCGGGGCCTCCTCGCTGCAGAGTGGTAGAAATCACCAGGAGTGCCCAATGCCGTTCGCTGATGTTGAGCGGGATGAGCACGTGCTCATATTACCCCGGGTCGATGGGCCGGTGCTTCAACGCCCTGAAAAGGATGTCATCACGAGACTCCCCTTGGGTGCGGATTTTCCAAGAGAAATCGGGTCCAATGAGTAGACATCGATTGACACGTGCCTGGGGTTCCAACTCACGTATGAACCAGTGAAGCACGTCAGTGTGGAGCCAACCGCCGTCCTCTACATTCCCCACCACTATCGGCGGTATGTATGAACCACCCTCCGTAGCAGTGTCACTGGCCCAGATCGGACAGATGTTGGGTGGTGGCCCCGGGGCGATCAGGGCTTCCCGGGGGGCCGGACCAGACTGCTCGACCTTCTGGTGCCGACGCCGAGACCGAGACGGTGACGGGGAATCGGCGCTGGCCATTTCCACCGGTTGGAATACGCTGTGTAAGGCCTGGTTCCAGAGACTGCGGCGTGTCTCCCGGTCCATGGGGACGGGGCCAAAGTGAGCGGGGCATCTATCGTCGGAGAGCGGTCGCAGCCAGTGTCGTCCTTCTGCACCACTCTTCGGAAGATCAACTCGGAGCGCCGTCAACCTTCGGGCGGGAGCCGTCAACATGGTCCACCCAAGCGGGAAGGTGGTACAGTAGTGGCGATGATTCGTGGGGTTCCTGAGGTACCCCCCCGGGAGGGCCCGAGTCTGTCGAGAATCCAGGGGCTCCGGTTGGACGCTGGGGGCCTGGTGCCCGGACGAGGTAGGAGAGGAGGGGGACAGGGGTCTGGGTCGGTCCCTTGGGTGGGGATGAGGGGTCCACATGGAATCGCAGTCACCCGTCTGGATAAGACGACGTGGAGGACTTCGCTTCCTTTCCCGTTGGCTGGGGACGGGAGGGTCTGAGTCCCACCCTTCTCCTGTCTGGAAAGGAAGCAACGCCGTTATCCCTACCCTGTATGCTAGCCCTGCCAAGCTGTACCCTCGGGGGAGACGTTCTTGAACACTCTCCCATGACTTCCCCTCCGGGATGAAGTTGACCTCCTGGAAAGCTTTCGATATTGGCTTCCCCGAGCTATGGATCCCAACTCCCCCTCGACCAAACCGAATGAAAGTGTGGTTAAAAGGGTGGGAGCCTAGGATCGCAAACTCTTGATGAACATTCTGGCTGCTCTCCTGCAGCTTCTTCCAGGCCGGGAGCGCTTCGATGGCCCCCGGGGCGGGGGTGTCCCGGTATTGTGTGGGCGTCTGGATAATTGACTCGCGGGTGCTGCCCTCACTTATCCGCCGTTGTTGCACGTATTCCCACTCCGCGCTTTCCGCCGCCGTAATCTCCTCATCGGTGGGAGGTGGAGAGAAGGGCAGGAGGCGTTCTCCACCGGCCGTCCAACTGTCCCCATGCACGAAGGTGTTAACGCAAAAAGCAGCCACAGCGTGGGACAGAAAGGTCGCTCGGAAGGAAGCAGCCCAGGACCGACGGTCAGGCCCACCAATGACGCAGGACTCTGACAGGGAGGTGTGAGGAATAAAAGCCAGCCGAGTGACGGTGCCCAGGGCGTTGAGAGCTTGCCGAACATCGGGCATACAGTCTTCTGGGGAGACGGAGGCGCCAGAGCCTTCATAGTAGATGCTGAATTCTACCGATCTTCGCTCCTCGGGGGCGGGTCGAAGATTACCTGTGAGCAGGGCACGTTCTAGCTGGAAGACTGAGTCCCGCCAGCTGGACGGGCGGGCGTCGTAGACATCAATCAGGAGGAGGGCTTGGCCCGGTTGCTGAGCAGGGGGGGAGGTGGATGGAGGGGGGGCGGAGCTGCAGTTCTCTGGGAATCGTCTGAAAACGCGGAAGTTTGCCCCGACGAGGAGGGGGTCACGTGCCGCCCTGTTCCATTCGTAGCTGCTGGTGGAGGGGAGCCTCTCCCAATGGAGGAGTCTGCAGATCAGCTGCTTGGTACCATGTTTCGTCGGGCGTCCGCAGCCCCCTTCTAGAGGTCTCGGCCCCTCCACAGCCTACGGACGGGAAGCTCACAGAGCCCGCGGAGGAGGGGTCCATACCTGTGGACGCCCCTACGATTCGCCTCGAATCCCTCATTGAAGCTCTGCTTCGGCCGGGCGCGCGAATGCTGCCGGGTGCGTCCAACCTTACATGTCACTGCTCCAAGCCTCAGGATAGGGTTCTCTCTTCCAGGATTTCCTTCGACTCTCCGCCCCCCCCGTTCCTTTTCGTCATCATCAACCGCCCAGAAGCCCCTGGAGGACCTGGGATCCCCCCGCACATCAACGACACCCCGATCCTGGCCCCTTTCTCCTTGGAGATGTCCACCTTCTTCCCGACCTGCTACGCGACGGCGAAGACGGGACGATACATCCGGACACGTGGCGTCACGTTCCTTCCGGAGGAGTACAAGGACAGCAATCGGCGGTATCAGGCGTTTGGGTGTCAAGACGCTACGTTTCCACGGAGCTTCCTAGATTACGATGGGAGCCGCAGGTATCCAACATACACTACTCATCGGCATAGCCACCTCTGCGCTGGAGTGCTCCCGGGAACGATCCTACCCCTTGGTAGAGCCCTTGTAGCTCTTCTATATCAGCGCGCGGACACCATCGCCGGCAAAGCACAGGATTTCCCCACCCTGGAGGTGCCGACCCCACCTCTCTCCGAGGACCTCTGCTCTGTGATCAACCGGATCCCCCCCCACCTTTTCCCACCTATATCCCCCCCTGCCCATCGACATACCACACCTGGACGGAAGGACGACCAATCTCTATCCTGCCGCATCTCGCGCCCTCAACAAGGGGTCTCACCTCGCGGCGCAATTGCCCGTGGGCGGGCATCTACCAAAATATTTGTTTCAATCTTCTGGCGCCCCAGCCCCCGTCGTCTCTTCGGGTTCTGGTGGCAGCGCCAGACGAGCAGGACATCATTGGCTACCAATGTGGCAGGAGGTTCATCAAGCCGGCATCGAAAGGCGCAGGCATCTTAGCGGCGTTCCCTCAACCGTTTTGGGACTGGCTCAGAAGCACCTTCCGCTGCCGTTTCAATGCCGGGCTTATCTACGACCTCCCACGGGGCGCGGGCGCGGACGTGCAAGCACCTTGGGATCTTGCACAGGACCTCAGCACAAGCCTTCCAAACGACTTCTTTGTGGAGGCTCTTCTGGCGGATGCCCCCCACACGGTCACCATCTCCTCTCCATTCACCCACCTCCAGGGGCCCCCTTTCTCCCCTCCCCACCCTCCCCTGGACTTGCCCCCCCTCCCGAAGGGAGGCACGCGGGTTTTTCTTTGCCATCGTCTCTCGGTGCGTCGCTTTGCTGTGCCCCCCCCCCCTGGACTCCTGCACATCCCTCGGGATCCGCTTCTTGCTTCTCCCCCGATGGTCGGATTTCTCCCGAGTGGAGCAGCAGATGTTCCGCCGGTCCCTGCCTCATCTGAAAGACTCCGTGGATACCTTCATTGGGGCGAAGCCGCAACGGCCCCCTTCTTTCCCAGCTCCCCCTCCCAGCACCATCCCACTGCCAGGCAGGAAGACGTCAAGGCCGGGGATGGTCACTCACCTGCACATTCCGGACCCGAAAGGATGCTGCTTCTTCCATGTGATCCAATGCGACGGTTCCAGTTTCCCCAAATTGGATGCATCCCGAGCTTTCCGGACGATTGCCATCCTCCCTTGGACTGGTAAGCAAACGGCGTCTACCATCCGTCCTGCGCTAAAGGAGAAAGGCCTGGAATATGGAAGTGCCTGGCTTGAACTCCCCGATCAGGCTACCGTAGTACTTCACCCTGCGGGCTCCCCCGGGGCAGATCTCTGCGCCCTCATATCATCGAGGGCTCCCGGGACTTTCACACATGGTATTCTCGGTGGATCGACGGACCGCAAACTCTTCCCACCCTCGATCCTGCTTGTCGACCACAACGACACGTGGCACAGACATGTTCGTGCTTCCAAAGGAGCTGGAGCTGCCGGTGGACAGGGGCCCCTGTGTCCGTAGGTGCGTGGAGCCAGATCTCCTCTACAGGCGGAATGTAGTGAGCCATAGCTGATGGGCTGCTACACAGGTCGCGGAGGATAATCCGTAGGGCATGCGTCAGGTCATCCTTCCGTGGCCGGAGTCGCGCACCCGGTGGAACCTGAATGCGATATTGTGATCCCAACTTTTCAGCTTCTTGTTCCAGCGCAGGATTCTGAAACGACGGGTCCAGAGCCAGTAGGTGGCGATAGAGAATGGCCAGCCCTTGCGCCGCTACAGGTTTAGAGGGCAGTTGAGTCGAGGCCGCTCGGTTGAGGGCTCGTCCTGCCTCTGCCAGGTCGTGTCCCCCCAGGAACCCATTGGAGGTCTTCAGGAAAGATCGCAGCAGCGGCTGGAGCAAACTTGCCAGCGCCGAAAGGAAGGCGCCCATGGGCCATACAGGGAGAGGTGGCGGAGGGCCTTCAGTCCTGGACTGTGCCTTCGCTTCCCTGGCCGGGATGCTAGACCTCGGTGATCCAGATCGCTTGGGTCGCGTGGATCGCTTGCCCCGGGTGGCCTTGCGTTGGTGGCTTGGTCGCATCCCGGGGGAGAGTGATCAACTCCAGCTAGAGTGACGGGCACACGGGTCAACCCCTGCAGGTGTGATGGGAGGGTCCAGGAGAGGGTGCCTGAGAGCGGTCAGCGGCCGTACCACACACATGGGTGACGGTCACTGCCTTCCCTGGCTCTGCAGACCTGGAATCACCAACGCACGAGGTGGGCGGGACAGTGCCAGAAGTCACTGCGCTTCACGGAACCTGGTTTGGACTCGGATGGGACGGTCCAACCAGGGGGCCTTGCACAAGAGCCTGATACTGACTGGATACCAGGGACAGGAAGGGAGAGTGTGCCTGAGTCGTTCAGCGACCGCCCCCAACACACGGGTGACGGCCTCTGTCTTCTCTGGCTCAGACAAGCCCTGATGTCACGGGTCCTGTGTCAGTAAGGCAGTGTCGACAGGCGCGTCGCTTCCCAGGAGGCCGCCGTTCGAAGGGAAGCGGCGAGGGAAGGACCCAGGAGAACCGTACACTGTGATTACTCCTCCGGCGAGCAAACCCCCAAGAAACAAAAGGACCAGTGTCTGAACCGATCAGCGGCCGCACCAGCACAGTCGGGTGCGGTCACTGTCTTTCCTGTCACTGGACTCTCGCTCTTGGGAGCGCTTTGCCTGTAGGACAGTGTCCGGCGGCGACCAAGACAGAGTTCCCTCTGGCCGGACCAAAGTAAGGGCAATACAGCGTGCCTGAAACGCTAGGCGACCGCACAGTCAAAGACGTATGCGGCCACTCGCTTTCCTGGCTCTGCTTGTCCACCCTTCAGTCACGGTTAAGCCCAGAGGATCTTGGACACCTACGCGAAGCGAGCTGTAAGGCGGATGGTCAGTCCGCGGGGAGGTTGAGCGGCGGGGTTAGAGGGAGAGGCGATTGAGGACAGGGAGGTGGTGGTGTGTGAAGGGGATGCGCCGTTTCACGCTACAGGGTCCCCAGCTGAAAGCCTTCGGTAGTGCCGAGCCCCGGGTGAGGCTGTGCGTACCAGAAAAGCCGGATTATTATGTCATTTACAATCTCTAATCTTGAAGACGAAAAGCGAACACGCAAAAATTTCCTCCTTCGCGTCTCCTCAAGCGATAAAACAGAATCAAAATCCGCTTCTACTCACAATGGCCGTTTCGTCGTTGATTTACCAGCAACTGGTCGTAATATTGATATAATCAGTGCTTATGTCGTTAAGAGTATCTCTATCCCAAATGTTTTTCCAAACATACCGAGTTATGCCAACACTCTCACATTGATTAAAACAACTGGATCGGCTACAAAAACGGCAATCGTAACAGAAAATCAATACACCATTGATACATTTATTACCGCCCTTCAAACTGCGATTAATTCAGCAATTACCCCTAACTCCGTAGTTATAACTTTGAACTCCGTTAATAAATTGAATTTCGCTTTCACTGGTGATACGTATGCTTTTGATTATGATAATAGCACGATTAGAGACAAGATAGGACTAACTGCCGATATTTCGGCCGCGGCGAGTGCCACAATGCAGTCTATAGTCAATCTAATCGGTGAAACGGCCGTTTATGTTCATAGCCGTGCTTTAAATCAAGCAGGATTGGTTGAAGCAAATGGTAATTTCTCTGTCATTGGTAAATGTAATCTAGATAAACCCTATGGAGTCCAGTCCTATTTTGAATCGTCAAACGATATTGCCGATTACGTCCCATTCAATACCACCAAGAGTTTAAGGTCTATTGATATTGTCGTTAGAAATGCGAGTGGTGAAGTTTTGGAGGTTCCTTTGAACTTTGAGGTTTCAATTCTTCTCAAAGTCTATCATGCTTAAACGAAAAAACAACAAAAAACATTTATTTTTTATTATGTATTAAAGGTATGATAGAATATATGTAAAGATATAAAACGATAATGCCCGACTATAAGCAAGGAAAAATATATAGTATTAGGTCTTATCAGACTGATCAAGTCTATATCGGTTCAACTATTCAACCTTTGTACAAACGATTATTTGAACACAAAAAAAGGTATAAAAAATGGATGAATGGTACTCATTATTACTTATCTTCTTTTGAAGTAGTAAAATATGGTGATGCGTATGTTGAATTGGTTGAAGAATATCCGTGCGACAATAAAATGCAATTACTTAAACGAGAAGGTGAAATAATGAGAAATACAGAAAAATGTGTAAATAGATGTGTAGCGGGTAGAACTATGAAAGAATATTGTGAAGACAATAAAGAACATATAGCACAATACCATAAAAAATGGAGAGAAGCGAACAAGGATTACATATCGCAAAAAGGGAAAGAATATCGCGAGAACAATAAAGAATATGTATCACAAAAAATGAAAGAATATCGTGAAGCGAACAGAGAGAACTTATGTCAGCAAAAACGAGAATATTATCAAGAAAATAAATATAAAATGTCGCAACAAAAAAAAATTAATTACCACAAAAGATATCCAATTGGTTTAGCCACATTTGGAATATGAATACATAGATATAATGACTTTTATACAAAATTTAGATATACTATTTACGTTGATACAAAATATTAACTCACGACGAAGACGACAACATAAAGAACAAATCCCCTGCGGTGCTAATATTGACCAGTTTTACAAATATTTGAAGACAAATCACGCACAACTAACCGAAGAATTAATCAAGGATAAGGATTTTGAATATATAAAAAAAATGTCAATAGAGATAGAAAAAAAAATTGATAAATAAGCATAAATAAAAGGTATTCTTTTTTGTTTAGATGATGTCTTCAATCCAGTTTAATGAAACATAAATACTTGCCGTTGCACCGCTTGTATTTTGTGCGGATATGGTAAATGTCTTACTTGGTCCTATCTTGATATTATATTGAGACAAATCCATGTATATTGATGAACCACCAGACAACACATATGTAAATATCACACTTCCGCCCGTTCTTGTAGTTCCTGCCGTATCAACTTCTGCCAATGATGTGGCGGTATCGTAATTTGAATAAGAAGGTGTTCCTCCCAATGTGGTATTAAGAATAATTCTCGCGATACATGTTTTAGTATCTGAATTGCTGATACACAAATTCTCAAAGTAGATTATGTTGTAATTCGTTTTGCTGTTAAATGTGGCACGATTTCTAATAGTAAATATGGCATTTTCAGTTGATCCTATACTCTTGACATTATCATACGAGTTTGTTATAGCAATGGTTCTGTCAATATTCCCTTCAACTGCCAAAAACATGCTAGCAGTTTTCATTACAACGGATCCAAGACTTGACGAATATGCCTTCGCATAAATAGCAAACGCCGCCTGATCCAATGATGGAGTAGTAGCAGTGCTCGCGTATTTAATTGAATGAATTACTTCCATTCGTCCAGTTCGCGGGTTTTCTATTTTGAATGTAATTTGACCACTACCAAGATATTGAACAACTATTTCAAACACATTCAATTTGGTAAAATCAATCGCGGGGAAGTTTCCAGTATTATTACATTTATCAACATTCCACGCATATTGACTGACCACATTTTCTACACCTCCCGCCGTTCTTACAACAGACATTCCCAAACTTGATTGTCTAAAACATAAATTGTCTGCTGGTGTGCCTATGCCAATATCGCAATTGAAACTATCTGCTGCAATGGATGACGGAAACAATGCGGAAAATCTAGCAACTAACCCCATACCACTTCTATATTTGGCTCGCTCAATAGTCGTAATCTGTGCCGTTGAATTACCTAAGGCGGATGTCGTTAAAACCGCCATTGAATTAGCAGACGATACCACCCCGCCATTAGTCTCCGTTTTGTCAAAGAAACGAGTATTAATACCATATGTAAATACATTTTGTAATACTGGAGACAAAGTGGCCGTTCGCAATTCTCCAAAGGCGGTTGTTGGTAAAGCATCTTTAATACTATCTATTGATAAAGAAGAAGATGATGATGTAGTTGATGAAGATGGTGTATTCGTGCTTTGACCAAAAAGGTTCATTTTATATTTTATATTATATAAAATATGTCAATAATAATACACGATTTGCCGAGTGATATAGTTGGACATATAAGGACATTTGTTTATTCAGAAATGTCCCAGCAGGATTATAAAAAAGAATTTTGTAATATATGTGGCTTGTCTCGCACATTCCAATCACACCCTCATATTATAGCGGTTGATATTGATAATGTGGATGGTGTTCAGTTTTTCACGATCTGTTCCATTAATTGCTACAGACGAGAGTCTAATATTAGAGCAAGATATCACGAACCGCCTTTAATCGTTGTTAAGTATTAATCTTTTTGTTTTTGTTTCTCGTGCTTCTCCGTAATGGTGCTTTTACTTCCTCTGTCGCGGTTTCTTCTTGTGGCACTTCTTTCTTCTCTTTGATAAACTTATTAACAATAACGGCTCCAATCTTGCTTAATTGTCTTAGTTTAATATTTGTTATTATTCCCCCGTGGTCGTTGTAAATTTGTTCAAGCAATTTATACTTATCCTCTCTACTAGCCCTTTTTCCTAATGTTTGATATTTGCTTTCTTCTTCTCCGTTTTCACTTTCAGTTTCATTAATATTATTTAAGTTCAAACATAAATCTATCTTTCTTCTTAACTCCTCTAATTCTGTTTTAATTCCTTCTGCCTTAATTTCTTCAGGGTCGGCCACATTAACCCATGAATAACTAAAACTGGTGAGCATATCACCATGACCGAGCACATTGGAAACCCATGTATTAAAATTCTCTATTTTCGGATTGGCAAAATTACTATATGACAAACTCGCATATAGTTTCCTCAACATACTGCTTTTCTGTGTGTATTCCGATAGCCAAGGAAAGATTTTGATAATTCTTTTATTTAGTTCATTATTCTTTTGTTTATCAAGCACGCCTTCTTTGTTGATGATAACTGCTTTTTTCTTTTTGAAGTGGTTCCGTATTGAATTTACTTGTTCAATTACGAATTCAGGAGTAAAAAGGACAACAGGCCTCTCAGTCCAATTCTTTTCTTGTCCTTCTCTCTTTTTTGCTAAATTATTTACCCTCAACCAACTTGGTTTATCTGGTATCAACTCATATGTGTTTTTATCAAATATTTCCACGGGCCTCGCTCCAATTGCTATCATCAAAGCAAGTAATTTAAGATAAGGGTCATTACTTAATATCATATCGTTCATTTTAGCCATTACATCACGAACATCAATCTGTATTTTTTGTTCATTTTTGGCTTTGACATCTTTCTTATACCCCTCAACAATATCAATCCGCTCGTCTTCATTCAGATTAAAATACTTATCCAGTTTGCTCATTTCATATACCTTTTCATTTTGATAAGGTTCTATTGCTTTTTTTCTTACCTCAGAAAGTCTTTGTCTTCTGCTCTTCAAATTAGGATACACGATAGTATATTTCGGGTATATGGCTTTTAGTGCCTCAAGTGCCTCTTCATCATTCGTTGGTGTGCTAAATAGCGATATAATGGCATTATGAAAGGCGATACTTGGTTTCAACTCACTATCGTAGAAGTTGGACACAACATCATAAATTTTATTTTCTGTAGTAGCAACTCTTAACTGCCTAACAAATTTTCTATCGTCTTCGTTCCACATCCTCAGTGTATATTAGACAAGTCCTATATTATTTTAATTATTTTAAATTATAAATAGCCATTACCCCCGATATGTCTCTAAATGTTGTTAAAAACCACTCGGCCAGTTGTTGTTAATAGTAGCAGTGTGAGAGAGGATATTTTTGTTTGTATTAATGTAGGCCAATGTGTCCGAGGCCGACCTTTTTTTTTAAGAAATTTTGGAAGGTCTATAGTAGAGACAACTCCGACATCCCGGAAAATTTACTATTTCTTAATAAAAGGTTGGACAGGTTGGACAAGTTAAAATTTAGTTAATAGAAAGAAGAATAATATAATAAATACCGAAATTTAATACTTAAAAAGTGTCCAACCTTATAAAAATCTACTTGGACACTGCCAACCTTGGGGTTGGACACATATAAATAAGATTATTTTCATTCCGCCTGCTCTTATATTCAATCACATAACAAAATGATATCGTAAGGGTCAATCATTGAATTATGTATTAAGCACATACTATATATAGTATAAAGTATGAGTTATACCACAGAAGAATTAAAGGTTTTTCTAAACGCCCCCGATCCCCGACAGCAACGATATCGGGAAAGATATCAAATGAAACACAAGGAGAAGATTAAAGAACCGCAAAAAAATATAGAGAAAATAGCAAGGAGAAGGTTAAAGAACGGCAAAAAAATATAGAGAAGCAAACAAGGAGAAGATAAATAAACAACGAAGAGAATATTATAAATCAAATAAGGATAAGATCCAATAGTATCAAAAGAAATACACAGAAATCAATAAAGCAATATTGGATAAATACAAAGGAGAATATCTCAAACAGAAAGAGGAAGAAGCAGAGAAGCAGAAAGAGGAGCAGATGGAGAAAATGACGAAGGAACAGAGAGAGGAGCATAGAGATATGGAATCTAATATTAAATTTTTAAGATCCCTTCAATTTTGATCATATCAGCAAAAAAATATCGTTATGGCTAATCCGGATACACCAATTTTGGTCAAAAAGGATTTTTTTTGCCGATCGTCCAAGGAGAAAAGCAAAAAAGTAAAACTCTTTTTTTCCTTAATCGTGTGGGCTACCGCCGTGTCCATTAGTGTGGGCTACCGCCGTGTCCATTTGTTGTGGTTTGATGATCATTTATGTGTTGCGGACATGTCCATTCAAGTATTAAAAACAAGCACAGAAAAGACGAAAAACACACACATGAAGACAGAAAACACACCTTTGTTTTACAAAAACACACATAGATTTTACCAAAATACGACAAACTAAGCACACTAAGAGAGATTTGGACAAAATAACGACAATTTTATATTTTTAATTCTAAAAAATATATATTAAATTTCATTTATATAAAATTGTCGTTATTTTGTCCAAATCTCTCTTAGTGTGCTTAGTTTGTCGTATTTTGTAAAATCTATGTGTGTTTTTGTAAAACAAAGGTGTGTTTTCTGTCTTCATGTGTGTGTTTTTCGTCTTTTCTGTGCTTGTTTTTAATACTTGAATGGACATGTCCGCAACACATAAATGATCATATATATATATATGTATATTTGTTACATATATATATCACACACACATATGTATATATATATATAATATTATATATATATATATATATATAATATTATATATATATATATATATATATGTATATACATATACATGTATGGCTTATGCATGCATGTTTTCAGACACACACACACATATACATATAAATATATAATATAATTATATGCATGTATAAATACATATGTGTATATATACCATACATACTGTATATTTGTAACTACACATTATATTACTATTATTATTATTATTATTATCATCATCATCATGATTATTATGAATCATTATTATTATTATTATTATTTTTTCTTTTTTTTATGTCGTGTTTTTTTCCCCTTTCTTTTGTGTTTTTGTTTTTCTCTATTGCGGGAAACAGGCGGAGTTGGGGGCTCATACTTGCAGGATGTCAAGCTGCAGACTCCTTGTCAATGTTTATATGTTTTTTTTGTTTTTTTTTTTGGAATGCATGCAAATATTTGCGTTAGGGGAGTGTCGTGAAAATGCCAAAACTCCCTCTTGTTTTGGCAGTATTGCCGGCACCTCCCCGCAGTATGCGTACCCAGTACAATGGGAAAGGAGGGATGGGGTCCCCCCCCCGGGAACCCCAGCCCCGCAATATGTGTAACCCAAGCGAATCAGCCGGCATTTGGTACATTTTGGAATTTTGGCATTCAGGACAAACGCCCAACAAATTATTTTTGAATTTCTCGTTTGAGGGCACCAGGAGGAGTTTGAGGCTGATGTTTGATCCTGACATACCCCCTTCGCGAGATCTCTTGGGATATTGTAAAGATTTCCCTGCATTTGGTACATTGTGGCATTTTGGCATTCAGGACAAACGCCTAACGCTATGGTATTATTATTATTATTATTATTATTATTATTATTATTATTATTATTATTATTAGTAGTAGTAGTAGTAGCGAAGAGAAGCGGCGGCCGGGGGGGGGGGGGGGGGGAGGGTGCACGAAGCGCCTCGCAAACCATCCTTTCAGGTGTTGGCGCAGCCCCTAGTTATAATAATAATAATAATAATAATAATAATAATAATAATAATAATAATAATAATAATAATGATAATGATAATGATAACAATAATAATAATAATAATAATAATAATAATAATAATAATAATAATTGTTATTATTATTATTACCATTATTAATATTATTATTATGATTATTACTACTACTACTACTACTACTATTATTATTATTATTATGATTATTATTATTATTATGATTATCTGTTACTCTATTACTCTATTACGACAAAAAATATATATTAAATTTCATTTATATAAAATTGTCGTTATTTTGTCCAAATCTCTCTTAGTGTGCTTAGTTTGTCGTATTTTGTAAAATCTATGTGTGTTTTTGTAAAACAAAGGTGTGTTTTCTGTCTTCATGTGTGTGTTTTTCGTCTTTTCTGTGCTTGTTTTTAATACTTGAATGGACATGTCCGCAACACATAAATATATATATATATATATATATATATATACATATGTGTGTATGTGTGTGTATGCCAATTTTTAATTCTTGGAACACATATAATTTCGCGCATATCATTATCGCATATTTTATGTAATATATAGATTACCGTAATGTTTAGGCTGCGTGTTAGACTCGTTCATCGTTATAGCAATATACCCCCTGACCGAGAATGACAATACAAACTTAACAGTAACAAGTGACAATGGCAATGTCACATTCTTCGTCGACAATCAGGAGGATGGCGACGTCGTTCAATGGGAAGGTGGACTTGAGGTATGTTCATCGGTTTATTTTCTCTTCCTCGACCGTTGATGTTCATGTTCAAGTCAAAACCCATGATTTGGGCTTCCTGACTCACTCCCTTGAAACTCTGATTAATTGATCATGTTGAGCCCCATATCCAACTTCCCCTCCTTGAATTCTTTCATTTCAATATTCACATTAGGTCGCTTGTCAGACACCTAACACTAATCGTTGTAACAACAACCAACCCAGCGTCTGGAAACAGGTCCGTTTGCAGTCTGACATGCTGCCATCTCTGTATCCTTCCAATCCCATCCTGTTGGGTGAGAAATAGAGCCCCGATATTGGGGAGAAATACTCAATCTTGGGTTTTTCACCAATATTGGTTCCCCCCCCTCCCCTCAAATATTGGGGTTCATTTCTCACTGTTATGCTTTTGCACATGTTGTGGAAACAGGATTGGACCTTTAATAAAGAGGTCGAGCTGGTTTCAGCAGTAGTGTATTTCAACGAATTTCCCACCAACTTTACGGCGACGCAAGGCACAAAGATGACCACTGTAGAAATCCCTCTGCCCGTGCCTTTGTCCATTCCTGGTAATCTCGCCTTTCCTTTGCCATGTTATGGACAATCATATTCAGAATTTCCCCAAAACCGGCTTTTTGAAATGAGATTCTTTGTCAACATTTCCCATATGACGCCCGTAATTTGCAAGCCCTTGACATCGCTCTTTTGATATTTCACGATTATAATTGCTGACTGAAAGGCATGCAAAACAAGACTGCATTTTCATTCATGCATAGGCAACTATATCATTGAATACCACTGCTTAGGTGGCGAACCTGTTTTGTATAACTTTAGCCAGCGAGGTGTCATATTTTCCAGCGGCTCTCCAATCATATTTGAAAGTCAGAGAGGAAACGCAACTACAAGTGATCACGATCACACCCATCTCTCCAAAATCGTAGTCTGTGTATATGGACTCTAAACCATGATTGACTGATTGCACGGTAGTCGTTTCTTGGCAGAACGAAGGATCGCTAGGACAGTCACTAACAATTGGCGACTACATATGTGTTACGAGCCTGGCCCCTGTCCGTGACTGTGCCAAGTATAAGTTTATTACATAATACAGTAAAACCAGTTGTGAGTCTGTATACCGCCCGGCGTGGTCTGAAACGGTGGCAACGAACTCTTGTTCAGAACTCTATGGCTGCATTGAGTTCTCTGACTATCTTGGAGAGCAGGTGAAATTTACCAGTAAATAGAATAGTCACTTCGTTTATTTACAGAGATTTCGTACTCGTTGCAGACTTGGTTGCAACTTCCAATTGTTGGGTGATTGTTGGTTATGACGAGCAAACGACAGTTGGCAAGAGAACAAGGAGGACATGCCAGAAAACCTCAAAACCAAGTACAACTATGTGCGCAGTTTGCTGCCACTGATAGAAGCACGAGTTCAACCCATGGAAGCAAGCACGCTAGCAAGGACTCGGGGGCTGCTGCAGCTACTCCTTCGTTAGAGAAAGTGGAAGGAGGAACAGCGATACAGAAAAAGAAAGGAGCAACCCTTTGAGCACTGATTAGTTTAGGTACTAACTAAAGGCACGGAGGCTAGTAGGGTTCTGGCTGTGAAGCCATTAGTCCGGTCATACATTTGAAACAGTGAGAAGGTTCAAAAATAGAGACAATATTTAATATATAGTCATTTGCCCTTTACTGGAGAGAGGAGAAAGTGAACAGGTCACTAAGATACACTATCCACGTCATCTATGATACGTCAGTCCTTGCGACTATACTGCTACCATTGCTAACGCAGGTATAGACTAGACTGATCTATTGAGTCAAATGATTAAGTACTGGTTCACTGATAATTCTTGAGGCAGCAGATTATGTAATAATGACAGTAGTTCGCCAATACTAAGGTTCAGGACTCAGGTTGATAAAGTAAAAATAGATAATAAAAAGGACAATTTATGAGTTCCGTTTCGCTTGAAATTATTGCTATCTAGGCGCAGTTAGGTAAATATGGCCTAGTTCACTCCATGTTATCCTGCCTTTCTTCAAGCATTTTTAATAATACATCTCTGTGTTACTGACGACATTCAAGAGAAAAAAAATAGTTTTTCGATTTTGGTTGGAATTTTAATTTTGGTTGGAATTTCCATTTTGGTTGGAAATTTGAATTTTTCAAATTAACTGCTATATTCGTCCGCAAAATATCGTAAATTTTCGCAAAATGTTACAGTTAAATTGGAAAATTTGAATTTTTGACACAAAAATGAAAAACTGACACAAAATTAAAATTCCAACCAAAATCGAAAAACTATTATTTTTTTTCTCTTGAATGTCGTCAGTAATATATGATTCCCAATCATGCTGACTTGAATCTGTCTAGTGGACTGTTATATTCATGTACTAATATTTCACCTCTAGTCATTGAGTCATCAGTTTCAAAGTTATTAATACACCACTGGTGCCTGGCACCTAAAGTTTTTATTAATATTAATACGTTAGTATCTGATTGTATCATGTCAAATGATCCTTTGGGAAGCTGCCCATCGTGGAACCTTTACCGACCCCTTTCAGGATCTATCCGGGCTACCTAGCAAGACTATCACGCAGTCAGTACAGTACAGTGGAAACGCACTTTTATAACTTGACTAGTATTAACATAAACTTGATAAAGAACTGACTCGGAATTTGACTTCCACGTCATAAACTGACTAACTTAGATACAGGTCTTACGCATTTCGAGTCAGTTAACATTGGTATTATTGACTGTCCTGCATATTGACAAATCACTGAACTGTAGTAACCAAGTAACGGTGAATTAAATTGAAATAGTAATGACCAATGCTCCCCCTTAGTTATTTGTCAATATTATAACTACCGTCTCAGTTAAGTGTCTTATAGTTCTTAAGCAAATGAAAAATTCCCGTAATGGGTATCAAAAGTCACTAAAAACTATATATATACTAATCGGAACGTGACGTTAGAGATGCGAGGAAACAAGTGAAAAGAAAGAAAAGCGAGCTGTATGCGATAAAATAAAACTGTCCCACTGCTTTGGCCACCGGCCACCAGGAATATGCACCGCCACCGGCCACCGCGTGACCCAGAACGCTAATCCATCTCATCACGTAGTCTGTCGCTGTCGTATCCATCGGTGTCCTCTACTCCGCTTTCTCAAGTTCATATTCCGAATGTTCCTGAGCTAGATCATCGTCCTGTCCAGCATCCTCTGCTTGAAGCTCTTCGATGTGCTGTCGGGGATACCTTCCGTGCTTCAACTTCATAAATTCTGCTCTGTTTACTCCCCACTCCTCGTATTGGTCAACGATGCGATCGAATGGTAGGTAATCCAGCCAAATCATCGATCTCAGATTCCACGGTCTCCAGTCCGCCATCAATAAAGCTAAACAACTCACACAAACGAAAACAAAACATAAAACATAGGTGAAACACCCGTAATCATTCCGGTACACCCGGAATGATAACCGTAAATTTGTTGAGCAAATAATTAAACTGCTCGCGTGGTAACGGTTTAGTGAGTAAATCTCCTATTTGCTTTTT
This sequence comes from Paulinella micropora, assembly GCA_019918135.1. Taxonomy (NCBI): domain Eukaryota; phylum Cercozoa; class Imbricatea; order Euglyphida; family Paulinellidae; genus Paulinella; species Paulinella micropora. Next base: position 193,723 of record WBZZ01005350.1, read on the forward strand.
AGTTCCTACCTTTATGAATTTAATCTCTCCATCTCTCTGAAGGTGATGAATGAAGTGTGATTCGAGAGGCAAACGTTTGGTGCGAGTTCCGGATAATCCTCCTTCACCCGCGAGAATTGTTTGCGAGTTATCCTCGAAAATTTCAACTGCACCTTTTTGCGGAATTCCGAGTTCCTGTCTGACATGACCTATCGCTAGTCCTTCTCTTATGCATTCAGCAGCAGCGTAAATTTCCGCGTCATTTGAACTAAGTGCTATCCTACACTGTCTTTTTCAAAGCCAACCTATCGGGTCTCCTACCCACAAGATTATAAAACCCGTGCGAGACTTACCCGTTTTCAAACAGACTTTATGAGCGGCATCGGGCCACAAAGTGACCTTAGGGTAGGACATACCCTCTTGAACGGATTTTGGCCCGTTAAATGCTATACCGCGAAAGGACTTGATTAAATAGCGTATAATTCTGCCTAACATAGCGTAAGTTACTCCCTTATCTATGCTTTGCATGACGCTTGCAGCGTTAAGAGCTTGTTCGATATCCGGTCTTGTCATTTTGGCTAAATAAAGCAAACTGCCTACTATACTCGGAATAGACATTTTACGCAAAGCAGCATCTTCCGACATTGCTTCCGGTGTTTGGTCTACCGCAGGGTTACTGACCGGACGAGAATTTGCGTATCCTGTCTCACGTAGAATTTGCAACTGGTACTTTCTCTGGTGCAAAACGATTCTGCCTTTCTCATGCACTATCTCTATACCTTTGAATTCTTTTGCGACACCTAGCCTTTTTGGTGGGTAGTACCGTTCTAACGCAGACGCGAACTTATCATAAGCTTCTTTGTTAGGTGCGGAAAATATCAAATCATCCACGTGAAATACTCCCATTATAGCTTCTTTTATAGGCTTGTCTTTCTCTACGAATATGCATAAGTCGGAGTCTAATAACCTGAATCCTAGCTTTACTAACTTAGGGGCTAGTATGTCATACCACCTTCTTCCTGCCTGGGGCGCACCATACAACGCTCCATCAACACGCAGCTCTTTGCCATCTCTATCCATTGCATCAGGTGGGTAGGCAAATACCGGATCTTGCATGCGGGCATTTAAGTAAGCATTTTTGAAATCAATTCCGTAAAGCTTATTACCATGCAATATGCCAGGCAGTTAGTTTGGCAAGCATGAGCAGTGAGCGATGTGAGGCACAAGGAACAAATAATTTGTCAGGGTTAAAACTAACTCCTGGCTCTAACATGTCTCCTCTTAAGCTAATCTAGACTTAACAAACTTCCTTCCGTTCTCGTCTATCTTTAGTAAATTACTTTGTGAACCCACGTGAGCCTAACTATTTTGCTAACACCAGCCTTTTTGGCTTCGCTATAGTTCACCCGTGTGTTAAGAGATTGTATCTCTTTCTTCATGCTCTTTCGCTGTCAATCCCTGCTCAGCTATCTCTTTAGGCACACGAATGTAAAACAAAGAAAAAGCTCATTTGGGAATCATTCATTCATCTGTCATAACATAACATAGCACTCTCCAACTCTCCAGCAGGCAATACGGACTCTCCCTCACCTTGTACTTATTGATCTCAGAATCTAGCATCTTCTCGAGTCTGTCCTCAAATTGAACAAAGTGAGATGGCTTAGGTTGTTTTCTAACTTTTAACCTCTCTTTGGGGGCACACTTCTGCTTCACTATGCCTGTGCGCACTTTACTCTCCCAGCCCGCTCCGTATGTCTTCTCTGCCCACTCGTCTCCCCACTCTCTTGCAAGAACTCTCACTCTCACTCCCTCTAGTTCCTGAACCTCAACTACTTTCTCTTTTCGTTTTAGTTCACTATGCAGTCGTGATGGTGGTTGTTGTGCTTGTGGTGGTTGTTGTTGGCCTGTCGTCTTATTCGTTTTCCTTCTTGAACTATGTTAGCTTCTGTGATCTTGTCACTCTGCTCCATGTTCTTCCTTTACTAGGCTGCTCACTCTCTTCATATGCTCTTCTCTCATGTTGTGCTTGAGGGTCAGATGCATCTGTGAGTGCGTGTGCATGTCCTAGTCCTGTGTTGATTGTCTGTAGGGTTGTGTCGGTGGGATGGGGTGCAGCTGTCGGTGTGGTGTCGGTGTCCTGTGTTGAAAAGCTATCTTGTGTTTGTGTGTGTTTGTGATCTATGCTGACTCCCCCTGTGTCCCCTCCATACTCCCCCTGTCCTTGTTGAATATCTGACTGACTAACATCATCGACAGGGTCATATGTGTCGTCATCGTCATGAGTCTGTGTCGTGTCCTCTTGTGTGTGGGTGGTGGTGACTGTAGTGGTGGTGGGTGTGGAGTGTGTTTGTTCAACATCGTGATCCTTACTCTCACTCCCCCTCTCAGCTACATCCTCGTCCCACTTGACTGTTCTCTCTTGATGTGCTTTCTTTCCTATCACGTACGGGTTAAACCGCACGTCTCTAACTCCTGTTACTACTTTTCTACCGTCCCACACTCTATACAACTCTCTAAATATGTCATACCCTACTATCATAACTTTCTTTCCTCTAAACTGTCCCTTTCTACCTTTGCCTGTATACATTACCCCCATGCAACCTATCGGTCTAAGGTGTCTTAAAAACGGTTTCCTTCCCAATTACTGCTCAAATGGGGACATCCCCTTCCTAGGCCCTTGGGTGGCAGGCAAAATGTTATGTAGAGTGGTTGCCGAATGCTCCATCTCTGCCCAGAAAGAAATGGGCAGGTGGGCATGGTAACGCATGGCTCTTGCGGCCCCTGCCGTAATGTCATTGGCTTTTTCAGCGATAGGGTTGCCATCCTTGTCCCCCGTTGCTGAAGCTTTCCAAATAAACTGACTAGGCTTCCACCACTCAATCACTTCTTTCGGGACATCAAACTCTTGATCACATCTAATTTCTTGTACTTTGTTTCCTGTCTGTCTCTCATAAAATGCTACCGCCTGCTTAATGCAGTCAATAAATTCGTTCTTATGCGCAAGATAATAATCCTTAATAAACAACGAGTAATCGTCCGTAACCGAAAATTTGTGTCTCTTACCGTGTATTGACCGTGCTGACCACGTTGCGGTGTCTATGTGTAATACAACTCCTGGCTTACTAGCTCTCTCTATCTTATTAACTTTAAACCTAGGCAACTGCTTTGCCTTACCTATCATGCATGATTCACAAAACTCTACTTTCTTCTCATCTCCTACTAGCTTTATGCCTAATGCATTTGCCAAAGCTCTCATCTTCTTAATGCTATAGTGTCCACATGCATAATGGAACAATTCTATATCTACCTTTCTAATCGCACCAGGCTTGCAGGGATAAGACGCATACACCGTCATTGGTCTACCATGTCCATTGATACGCATCACTCTTGCCGTCCCCTCCTGTCCTATCTCACACTCTCCATTACCTGTAATTAGCTTGACAGGGGGTACGGACTTGATGTCGTGTAATATTTCAGGGTTGCATGCGATGTCTCGGGACGACCCACTATCCTGAACTATCGTGCTCTTTCTGTCACGCCCCCCTTCCCCATCTAACACTAGTGCGTAGTTCTGTTTGCTGTTCTTGTGTTGTGATGGTGCTGGTGGCTGTGATGTGTTGCTGTCTTGGGTCTGTGTTGGTGGGGATAGTGTCGTGCGTGCTGCGTGTGCTATATACACTCCCTCTATCGCTCTCACCACATCTGTCAAGAACTCATCTAGCACTAACTTCCCTTCACTCACTCTCTTCACCTCACCACTGCTTTCTCTAATGCATGTTGTTGTGAGTTGTTGAGCGAGCTGTGCTATGTCTTTGAAAGTGATGATGGGTGGTGTGTTGGTGTGTGGTTGAGCTTGGGGTGTTGGATCTGATTGTTGTGTTGGGGTTGCCGCCGTGCCTCCCCGCTGCTTCCTCTTGGCCTCCCCCGGTCCCTACAGCAACACTGGGCAGTCCGGCAGATGCCGGACTCCCACTCGCATCGTGAGTCTCCTTCAGAAAGTTATGCTTCTGCAAATATTTCTTAACATTCCCTTTTCGCGTAAATGTCACGTCATCATCGTCCAAACATGCTGCCATAGCCATATCATGTTTGATTTCATCAGAACATCTAGAGTCATTCTCATCATCATATTCCTCCATCTCTTCTTCATCTTCTTCTTCCTCACTACTCTCTCTTTGCATGGGCGTGTCAGCAGTTTGCATGACTTGTGTGGATGATGCGGTGTGAGGTGTTTGTGTGGTGAGGTGTGTTTCTGTGGTGGTGTCTCTAGCCGCTTACTCCCCCTCACTTCCTTTTTCACTCCTTTTTGCTCACTCTCTCCCTCCCTCTGTGGAGTTTGGTCGGTGAATGTGGTAGTGAGGTTGTGCGGTATGACTGTGCCTCTCGCCTTTGCATCTTCTCGCAAACCTCTCTCGTTTGGGTAGTAAGGGGATTTAGGAGGACGGAGGTCTGGGCTGACAGCTAGGTCAAGCAAAGGATATTCTTTGTCTTGCTTTTTTGCGTGATAACCACAAAATAAGTTAACCTAGAAGCTTGCTCAGCATTAGGACCCCTCCTGTCTTTCTCAAGTGAGATCTGACAAGGACTATTCTTTTTGTTTTTCCCGTGACACTTAAGGGACCTCGGACTGTCTCGGCTGTACCTCTCAATGGTTGTCAGAGGTGTTTTGGGGGCTGAGTTTTGACGCTGTGGGGTGTTTGTGGAGGTGTCCCTGGTTAACTGACTATGAGAGCGTGAGATTGGTGTGGCGGAGGGACTTCCTCCGTCACTTCGATTTGTTGACAGGGGACGAGCACCTGGCTCAGTCTGAGGTTCCCCAGACTGGACATTCGCTCTCTCCCTGTTTCTCTCTTCGTCAGGGGTTTCCCAAGGGTCGTCTAGGACATCTCCCCCCATGAAGACGAGTAAAGCGTCACTATCTGTTTCTGTGTTCCCTTCTTGTTCTTCCTCTCTAATGAGGTTCATGTCTTTGTCTTTGAGAGACTTTTTGTTCTTGTTGCTCTGAGGTGTTTCCTTTTTCTTTTTATTGTCGTTCTTGTCTTCACTCGCTTGACTTTTCTTTCGGGGTTTCTTTGTTGGGCAATACTTCTTAGTGACCTTTCTCGTTACACTCATAACAAGTGACTTTGAGCCACCACTCCTCCTTCTTCTTGAACTTTCTGTGCTTACCCTTACCCCCTTCGTCCTCATCGCCCTTATCACCTACCAAGAGGTTTGTCTCCCTCTTCTGCCTCGTGGGCTTTTCTGGCCTTTCTTTCCTCTCTTCTCCCTTCCACTTATCTTTTCTCCACAACGCCCATGTGTCTCTCACACTGTCAACTAGATCGTCAAATCTAGGTCTTAGGTTGGGTGGTAGGTTGAAGTAAAGTGCTTTGAAATTCTCTCCATATGCGGGGTGTTTTGCAAGCTTAGCAAGCAGGGCTCTTATAAGGTCATCTTCATCAAATGGATGAGTTCTGTGACTCTCTACCTCTCCCTTCATTGCAACATAATCATTCAACCATGCATCAACGTTTTGTCCGGGTTTTGGATACATGTTTTCGAAAATTTGCGCCTTTATGTTCTTCTTAACCCCGGAGATTGAACCGAACTTGGCCCTTACTGCCTCTATCACCTCTATCGGGCCTGTCACTGTCTTAGTACGTAAGTATCGAAGAACAACAGGGTGAGAAAAAGCAACAGACAGAATGAGTTGTAGTGTTCGCATGCGTTCATAATGCTTCTTCTCTTTCTGTACTACTTTCACTCTTAGTGTGTGTGCTCGTTTCGACTGTCTCCGTTTCTCACGTTTCAATTTCTTAGCTCTTTTCTCTCTCCACTGTTTCTTTTGTTCGTCAGTTAGCTTAGCATATTCCTTCGGTTTGTCTTCAGTGGGCGTTTTGCCGTCATCTTTCTTCGTCTTTGGTCTCTGTCTACCCCCATCTGACACATTGCCTTCATCGTCAGAATTGGTATCAGGGGTATCCTCTGAATCTGGTTCATCAGGCAACTCCCTCTCCTCAATCTCCAGTGCTTTCGCTGGATCATAAGGATATTTAGCATTTGCTTTTGCTGGGTCATCAAATGCCAGCGCAATACACTCACCATGCCAGGCACTGATGCCCTTTGCATAGTTCACTAGCTTGTAACCGGGAAGTAGGAATAATTCCGAGTGGTACCATCCAACTGCGGGATGTACTCTTGCTTTAAACCCACTGTTTTCTCAGTCCCAAGGCTCATAACCTTTGGGAAGCTGCACATCGTGGAACCTTTACCGACCCCTTTCAGGATCTATCCGGGCGACCTAGCAAGACGATCACGCAGTATGGAAACGCACTTCAAGTTTATAACTCGTGTTAATAAAGAACTGACTCTTTGACTCCCACGTCACAAACTGACTAACTTAGGTACAGGTCTTACGCATTTTCAGTTAACATTGGTATTATTGACTGTCCGGCCTATTGACAAATCAACTACTACTAGCCCAAGTAACGGTGAATTAAATTGAAATCGTAATCATCGGACCAACGTGATCAGACTCGAATACTAGTTCAGCACCGCACTGCAACGGCACAAATTATTAATATGACTTATATATGCTAGTATAACGATTTCTAACTTATTTATTCAACTATATTTTTAGTCACGGTTCCGACCGTTACTCACCATTCCGTTTAATTATTAACTAGTATCAACTCAGGCTTGATTTTCATAATTTGTAGTTGTTACGGCGTCACGGTGAAAGTTTCAACTCTGCAAGTAGATTCCGCTATCGATAGAGTTGAAACCCACCGGAGGCGCAGGCGTTGGATGCTTGCAAAATCTTCTGGATCGTCGAGTTCAAGTTCATGAGCAGTTTGAGGCGGTTCTCCGGGCCCTGGCGCTGCAGCAGCGCCAGCAGCAGCCTGGCAGCAGCGCCAGCAGCGGCAGCCGCGCCAGCAGCATCAGCATCAGCAGCCTGAGCGCGAGCGCCAGCGCCAGCAGCAGCAGCAGCAGCAGCAGCTGCAGCGCCAGTACGTATAATATACTACTGGCAGCTGAGCAGCGAGCCTGCCTAAATCATGTTGAATTCAGTATTATAGTGTCAATGAATTCTTCAACTGTCACCTCACTACTAAGAATCCGAAATCTGACCGGGCCGCTAATCTGAAATCTGGGCCCTTAAGTAAAATTCAATAGCTGAGTCAGTTGACACTCTCCCTTGTGGATTGTTAACAAATTTTTTATACATAATCAAGCAGCATCCGTTCCATAAGATATAATATATTATGTGATATAAATACTTTACATACTAGAATTTTATGCAAGAACGTTTAATAAAAATTACTTGCCACTCGTAAAGCTGAGTGGGAAGCAGAAGACTGATAGAACGGAAGAGTTGGAAACTTTATAATTAATTTTGTCTAGTTCAGTCAATGTTAATACCTCGCAAACGCAAGCACTCTTTCACTTAGTCACGGTGTGGAAAAAACAAGCGTCACTGATACAGTTACAGTTACTATATGCTACTTTTAATGAAGGCTAAAAAAAGAAGAAAAACTAGTGTATTATTTCCCCACTAGAATTAGAAAAATATTGATCGTGACTTTTTGCCCCTTTTTTTTTGGTAACACGTTTCTTTATTCTTATCATCATTATATTGCTAGGTTTTGATTCTTAATATATCCTTCTTCACGATGAACTTGAGACAGCTCAGTGAAAAATCAATCACAAGGGTGGTTTTTGTTGCTGTTGATGGAAATACCGACATGCAAGAGGCAAACTATCCAACTTGAACTCATTTGTCTCTACGATGACCAAAATGCCGCTACGATAACCAAAAAGCTGAGCAGGTCGTGTGGAAGCTCTTGGCCTGAGCTCTCTGGCTTCGACATTGTGTGAGCACAACTATTGGCAGAGGACCATGAGGTCGAAGTTGGATTATTTCACCGATTGCAAGTCGCCAGTGAGATGTGCTTGCGTAGCCCACATGCTTGGTTAGCCTACGTTCTGTGTGTGTGTGTGTGTGTGTGTGTGTGTGTTGCGTGTGTATGTTTATGCGCTGAGGAATGAGGTGCATATATTGGGTCGATTGTGTTTGAAACAGCTTGCTGAGATCGTTCCTTGTCATAAACTGCAATCAGCAATGGCTTCAAAGGGTTTCGTTTTCAAATATTTCTCATCGGCCATGACGAGCTTTTCCAATTAGTCCACGACGATGACGCTTAGACCAAAAAATACGCCGAGGACGCAATGCTTGAAGTCCATGCTCATTTCTGCTTAGTAACGAGAAACTTTCGTTGAACGGGCGGCATCAGAGGCGGTTTAATTCTGATCCTGTGTCAAGACGGGAAAGGAGAGGGAGAAATGAGAACGACAGGGACGATGAAAGACCCAGAGCCAAAACAGCCACACCAGCCACAACAGCCACAACAGCCACAACAGCCACAATCACCACCACCACAACAACAACAACAAAAACAACAGCCACCGCCACCATCACAACAACAATATTAATAACAATAACAACAACAACAACAACAACAACAACAAAACAACAACTTACCGTGTAGCATAGACACTCTCGCGATTCAGAACACTCGACCCCGGAGTACTTGTTGGTGTTGTAGAATAGAGCGTGAGAGTCAGGTTTGTAATAGCAGCCTACACGCAAAAAAAAGCACACACTCAAATTTGCCGCGGGGGGCGGGGGGGGGGGGGGGGGGGGGGGGGGGGGGGGGGGGGGGGGGGGGGGGGGGGGGAGGGGGGGGGGAGGGGGGGAAGGGGGGGGGGGGGAGGAGGGGAGGAGGAACAGAGAGAGAGAGAGAGAGAAAGAAAGAAAGAAAGAAAGAAGAAAGAAAGAAAGAAAGAAGGAAAGAAAGAAAAGGAAAGGAAAGGAAAGAAAGAAAGAAAGAAAGAAAGGAAGGAAGGAAGGAAAGAAGAAAGGATGGAAGGAAAGAAAGAAGGAAGGAAGGAGCGAAAGCTTACCAGCAGGGAGACTAGCGGTGTAAGTGGGAGTGAAGGGAAGGAAGGAAAGAATGAAGGAACGAATGAGCGAAAAGCTTTCCAGCAGGGATATTAGCGGAGTAAGTGGGAGTGAAGGGAAGGAAGGAAAGAAGGAAGGAACGAAAGAGCGAAAGCTTACCAGAAGCAAGATTAGCGGAGTAAGTGGGAGTGAAGGAAAGGAAGGAACGAAAGCTTACCAGCAAGAAGATTAGCGGAGTAAGTGGGAGTGAAGGGAAGGAAGGAAAGAAGGAAGGAAGGAAGGAGCGAAAGCTTATCAGCAGTAAGATTAGCGGAGAAGTGGGAGTGAAGGGAAGGAAGGAAAGAAGGAAGGAAGGAGCGAAAGCTTATCAGCAGGAAGATTAGCGGAGTGAGTGGGAATGAAGGGAAGGAAGGAAGGAAGGAAGGAAGGAAGGAGCGAAAAGCTTACCAGCAGGAAGATTAGCGGAGTAAGTGGGAGTGAAGGAAAGGAAGGAAGGAAGGAAGGAAGGAGGAAGGAAGGAGCGAAGCTTACGAAGGAAGATTAGCGGAGTAAAAGGGAGTCCTTCCTTCTTCCTTCGTTCCTTCCTTCCTTCCTTCCTTCGTTCCTTCCTTCCTCCTTCCCTTCACTCCCACTTACTCCGCTAATCTTCCTGCCGGTCAGCTTTCGTTCCTTCCTTTCTTTTCTTCCTTCCCTTCACTCCCTTTTACTCCGCTAATCTTCCTGCTAGTAAGCTTCGCTCCTTCCTTCCTTCCTTCCTTCCTTCCTTCCCTTCACTCCCACTTACTCCGCTAATCTTCCTGCCGGTCAGCTTTCGTTCCTTCCTTTCTTCTTTCCTTCCTTCCCTTCAGAAGGAAGGAAGGAAGGAAGGAACGAATGAGCGAAAAGCTTACCAGCAGGGATATTAGCGGAGTAAGTGAGAGTGAAGGGAAGGAAGGAAAGAAGGAAGGAAGGAACGAAACTGACCGGCAGGAAGATTAGCGGAGTAAGTGGGAGTGAAGGGAAGGAAGGAAAGAAGAAAGGAAGGAAGGAAGGAAGGAAGGAAGGAAGGAAGGAAGGAAGGAAAGCTTACCAGCAGGAAGATTAGCGAAGTGGGAGTGAAGGGAAGGAAGGAAAGAAAGAAGGAACGAAGGAAGGAAGGAAGGAAGGAAGGAAAGCTTACCAGCAGGAAGATTAGCGGAGTAAGTGGGTGAAGGGAAGGAAGGAAAGAAGGAAGGAAGGAAGGAAGGAAGGAAGGAAAGCTTACCAGCAGGAAGATTAGCGGAGTAAGTGGGAGTGAAGGGAAGGAAGGAAGGAAGGAAGGAGGATGGAAGGAAGGAAGGAAGAAAGAAAGAAAGAAGGAAGGAAGGAAGGAAAGGAAGGAAGGAAGGAAGGAAGGAAGGAAGGAAAGCTTACCAGAGTAAGTGGGAGTGAAGGGAAGGAAGGAAAGAAGGAAGGAACGAAGGAAGGAAGGAAGGAAGGAAGGAAGGAAGGAAGGAAGGAAAGCTTACCAGAAGGAAGATTAGCGGAGTAAGTGGGAGTGAAGGGAAGGAAGGAAAGAAGGAAGGAACGAAGGAAGGAACGAAGGAAGGAAGGAAGGAAGGAAGGAAGGAAGGAAGGAGGAAGGAAGGAAGGAAGGAAGGAAGAAAGGAAGTAAGGAAAGCTTACCAGCAGGAAGATTAGCGGAGTAATTGGGAGTGAAGGGAAGGAAGGAAAGAAGGAAGGAACGAAGGAAGGAAGGACGGAAGGAAGGACGGAAGGAAGGAATGAATGAATGAAGGAAGGAAGGAAGCAAGGAAAGAAGGAAGGAAGGAAGGAAGGAAAGAAAGAAGGAAGGAAGGAAGGAAGGAAGGAAGGAAGGAAGGAAAGCTTACCAGCAGGAAGATTAGCGGAGTAAGTGGGAGTGAAGGAGGTGTAGGTCATGTCAAGCTCCTGCGCCGCCTCAATGCAAGAAGTCTGCACACGATGGTGATGATGATGATGATGGTGGTGGTGGTGGTGGTGATGGTGGTGGTGGTTGGTGGTGGTGGTAGTGGTGTGGTGGTGGTGATGATGATGATTATTATAATAGTAGTGGTAGTAGTGGTAGTAGTAGTAGTAGTAGTAGTAGTAGTAGTAGCAGCAGCAGCAGTAGTAGCAGTAATAATAATAATAATAATAATAATAATAATAATAATAATAATAATAATAATAATTTTAACAATAGTAATAATAATAATAATAATAATAATAGTAATAGTAATAGTAATAGTAATAGTAATAGTAATAGTAATAGTAATAGTAATGATAATGATAATGATAATAATAATAATATAATAATAATAATAATAATAATAATAATAATAATGATAACAATAACAATAACAATAACAATAACCATAACATAACAATAACAATAACAATAACAATAACAATAACAATAACAATAACACTAATAATAATAATAATAATAATAAATAATCGTAATAGTAATAGTAATAGTAATAGTTATAGTAATAATAATAATAATAATAATAATAATAATAATAATAATAATAATAATAATAATAATAATAGTGCTTCTCTGTCAATGGCTGATGCATTTCTGCACATGCGCCTCCATCGTCTCACCCGTGAGGGGAGTACGAAGAATTGACGATAAGCTCTAATGACACCCCCGCAAGGGCAGTTCCAACACTTCCAGACGGGCTGGTATGTTCAATGAAAATACTGGTCCAGAAATAGACCGGTATGTTCAATGAAAATACTGGTGGCACCGACGGGAATCGAACTGGCGACAGGGCCCATATGGTAGAACTTGACCACTGGGCTATCACGGTGTCCAAATAATAATAATAATAATAATAATAATAATAATAATAATAATAATAATAATAAATTATAGTAATGTCTTGCGTTGCCTCGATACAAGAAGAGTGCACATGTCACCAAGATAGAAAAGAAGAAAGGATAACAGATAGAAAGACAGACAGACAGACAGACAGACAGATAGATAGATAGATAGATAGAAAGATAGATAGATAGATATATAGATAGATAGATAGAAAGATAGATAGATAGATAGATAGATAGATGATAGATAAATGATAGATAGATAGATAGATAGATAGATAGTAGATAGATAGATAGATAGATAGATAGATAGATGAAATATCGACTAATGTCAGAAAAAAGGAGCTTCTGATTTCGTCAACCAGGAAGTCTGTGGGTAAAGTATTAACCCGATGCCCAGCTAAGCCGTGATGTTTGCACGGAAGGGACTGATACAGGCAATACCAAAGCTCCCTAGTACCACGCGGGGCCAGGGCTCGTTCCATAAAGCGCCCCTTGCAGAACGAGCTCCCACCTCCATTACAGAGGGCCCAGTAAGCAGATGGAGTTTCGAGACTGTTCGACAGTCTAGTATAAACCGACAGAGCACTGTGGGTTTTATTCCGGGCTCAACAAGCGAGAAAGGGCACCCTGAGGGAACAGGATTGTGCTTCCCGTCGCTATTTCGGCATGTGACTTATAGGCGTATGGCTAGGCACACATAAGGCACCCCACAGATAGATAGATAGATAGATAGATAAATCGACAGATCGATAGATAGATAGATAAGATAGATAGATGAGATATCGACTAATGTCAGAAAAAAGGAGCTTCTGATTTCGTCAACCAAGGAAGTCTGTGGGTAAAGTATTAACTCGATGCCCAGCTAAGCCGTGATGTTTGCACGGAAGGGACTGATACAGGCGATACCAAAGCTCCCTAGTACCAGGCGGGGGCTCGTTCCAGAAGCGCCCCTTGCAGAACGAGCTCCCACCTCCATTACAGAGGACCCAGTAAGCAGATGGAGTTTCGAGACTGTTCGACAGTCTAGTATAAACCGACAGAGCACTGTGGGTTTTATTCCGGGCTCAACAAGCGAGAAAGGGCACCCTGAGGGAACAGGATTGTGCTTCCCGTCGCTATTTCGGCATGCGACTTATAGGCGTATGGCTAGGCACACATAAGGCACCCCACCATGGGCCCAGCACACCCACACCATCCCCTAATTCTCTGTCTGTCGACAGATGGCACCCATTTCAAAAAACCAAGCCCAAGAGAGGGTCAGTGACACCTCAAGTGGCCTTGGTTCACTCCGTGGAGTAAGTGATGAGATCAACTGATGAGATATCGACTAATGTCAGAAAAAAGGAGCTTCTGATTTCGTCAACCAAGGAAGTCTGTGGGTAAAATATTAACCCGATGCCCAGCTAAGCCGTGATGTTTGCACGGAAGGGACTGATACAGGCGATACAAAATCTCCCTATAGATAGATAGATAGATAGATAGATAGATAGATAGATAGATAGATAGATTAGATTAGATTAGATTAGATAGATAGATATATAGATAGATAGATAGATAGATAGATAGATAGGTAGGTAGGTAGGTAGGAAAGATAGATAGCTAGGTAGATAGATAGATAGGTAGATATAGATCGATAGATAGATAGATAGATAGATAGATACATGGATAGATAGATAGATAGATAGATTAGATAGATTAGATAGATTAGATAGATTAGATAGATTCGATAGATAGATAGATAGATAGATAGATAGATGGATAGATAGATGGATAGATAGATATCTAGATAGGTAGGTAGGTAGGTAGGTAGGTAGGAAAGATAGATGGGTAGGTAGGTAGATAGATAAGTAGATAGAGATAGATAGATAGATAAATAGATAGATAGATAGATTAGATTAGATAGATAGATAGATAGATAGATAGATAGATAGATAGATAGAAAGGTAGATATATAGGTAGATAGATAGATAGCTAGTTCTGCCTTGGTCGGCGGGGAAGATAGATAGATAGATAGATAGGTAGATAGATAGATAGATAGATGGAT
>WBZZ01005350.1:220000-222500 GCA_019918135.1 Paulinella micropora
GTGTATGCACTTGCACATTCGGTGACGTCTTGCAAGAGGTTGCTGGGACTGCGGAATAACCTCGGCTTAGTGCAGTCTTGCCCTCAGGAGCTCCATCGGTGGCCCCGATCATCAGGCGAGAGACGGACACGGGGGGGTGGAGGACCTCGAACAAGGGTATTGGAGGCTTATGTCCGTTGAGGATATGCCATTAGCTGCATCAGTACGCCTCAGATATAGTATTATTATTATTATTATTATTATTATTATTATTATTATTATTATTATTATTATTCAGCCCAATGGCCTCAAGGCGTTAAACTGTGACGCCAACTCATAACCCTTTGGTGGTAGATGCTGGGGAGGAGGGTCGTTGCGCGCGTAAAAGATCTTAAACTCCGCATATGCTGGTTGATAGCCCAGGACCCAGCAGACACCAGATTGTTATGGGTGGGGTTTCGAGGCAGCTCTAGCAACCGCGCTTGGTGTATGCACTTGCACATTCGGTGACGTCTTGCAAGAGGTTGCTGGGACTGCGGAATAACCTCGGCTTAGTGCAGTCTTGCCCTCAGGAGCTCCATCGGTGGCCCCGATCATCAGGCGAGAGACTGACACGGGGGGGTGGAGGACCTCGAACAAGGGTATTGGAGGCTTATGTCCGTTGAGGATATGCCATTAGCTGCATCAGTACGCCTCAGATATAGTAAATCTGCCGTGGAGTGTTGACTGTGACATATTTGAGGGAAATCCCGATGAAAAAACCTAGTCACACTTGCTAAACAGAGTTCCAGCCCAATGGCCTCAAGGCGTTAAACTGTGACGCCAACTCATAACCCTTTGGTGGTAGATGCTGGGGAGGAGGGTCGTTGCGCGCGTAAAAGATCTTAAACTCCGCATATGCTGGTTGATAGCCCAGGACCCAGCAGACACCAGATTGTTATGGGTGGGGTTTCGAGGCAGCTCTAGCAACCGCGCTTGGTGTATGCACTTGCACATTCGGTGACGTCTTGCAAGAGGTTGCTGGGACTGCGGAATAACCTCGGCTTAGTGCAGTCTTGCCCTCAGGAGCTCCATCGGTGGCCCCGATCATCAGGCGAAAGACTGACGCGGGGGTGGAGGACCTCGAACAAGGGTATTGGAGGCTTATGTCCGTTGAGGATATGCCATTAGCTGCATCAGTACGCCTCAGATATAGTATTATTATTATTATATTTTAATTTATTATTATTATTATTATTATTATTATTATTATTATTATTATTATTATTATTATTATTATTATTATTATTATTATTATTATTAGTAGTAGTAGTAGTAGTAGTGGTAGTAGTAGTAGTGGTAGTAGTAGTAGTAGTAGTAGTAGTAGTAGTAGTAGTAGTAGTAGTAGTAGTAGTAGTAGTACTTGTAGAGTAGTAGTAGTAGTAGTAGTAGTAGTAGTAGTAGTAGTAGTAGTAGTAGTAGTAGTAGTAGTAGTAGTAGTACATCATCACTACCATTATCATTATGACTATTTCGACATTTGTGTGTGTGTGCTTGTGTGTGTTTTCTACCATCGTTTCTATACGCATGCATGTATTCCTGCATGTACGTTGTTAGTTGTTTCTATACGCATGCATGTTGTTAGTTGTTTCTATACGCATGCGTCTTTGTTGTTGTTGTTTTTATACGCATGCGTCTATGTTGTTTGTTGTTTCTATACGCATGCATATATGTTGTTTGTTGTTTCTATACGCATTCGTCTTTGTTGTTAGTTGTTTCTATGCGCATATGCGTATATGTTGTTAGTTGTTTCTATACGCATGCATGTATGTTGTTTGTTGTTTCTATACGCATTCGTCTATGTTGTTAGTTGTTTCCATACGCATGCATGTATGGTATTATTTTTTTCTATACGCATGCATGTATGTTGTTACTTGTTTCTATACGCATGCATATATGTTGTTAGTTGTTTCTATACGCATGCATGCATGTTGTTACTTGTTTCTATACGCATGCATATATGTTGTTAGTTGTTTCTATACGTATGCATATATGTTGTTTGTTGTTTCTATACGCATGCATGTATGTTGTTAGTTGTTTCTATACGCATGCATGCATGTTGTTTGTTGTTTCTGTACGCATGCATGTATTAGTTGTTTCTATATGCATGTGTGTATGTTGTTTGTTGTTTCTATACGCATGTGTGTGTATGTTGTTAGTTGTTTCTATACGCATGCGTCTTTGCTGTTAGTTGTTTCTATACGCATGCGTCTATGTTGTTAGTTGTTTCCATACGCATGCATGTATGTTGTTAGTTGTTTCTATACGCATGCATGTATGTTGTTAGTTGTTTCTATACGCATGCGTCTTTGTTGTTACTTCTATACGCATGTGTATGTTGTTAGTTGTTTCTATACGCATGCATGTATGTTGTTAGTTGTTTCCATACGCATGCATATATGTAGTTAGTTGTTTCTATACGCATGTGTGTATGTTGTTAGTTGTTTCTATACGCGTGTGTGTATGTTTTTAGTTGTTTCTA
>WBZZ01005350.1:295000-302500 GCA_019918135.1 Paulinella micropora
TATTATTATTATTATTATTATTATTATTAATATTATTATTATTATTATTATTATTATTATTATTATTATTATTATGTATAATAATTATCCCTGAAAGGTGTTGGAGAAGGGGGTGGGGGGTTTGGGGGGAGGGGGAAAATGAAAATTGAGTACTCCATCCCCACCCCCACCCCCACCCCCCAAAATGGCACCCGTCGCAATAAATCATGGTTTGTGGGAGCGAGGAGGAGTTCGGAGCTCATATTGACAGGGTGGTTAGCCCCAGACTCGATGTTGATGCTGATATGATTTTTTTGGAATTCACGCAAATATTTGCGTTAGGGGAGTGTCCTGAATGCCAAATTCCTTGTTTTTTTTCGCACGCCAATCGGAATAAATCATGGTTTGTGTTAACTAGGAGGAGTTCGGAGCTCATATTGACAGGGTGGCTAGACCCAGAATCGATCTTGATGCTGATATAATTTCTTTGGAATTCACGCACATATTTGCGTTAGGGCAGTGTCCTGAATGCCAAAATTCCTTGTTTTTTGGGCCTTTTTTTGCACCCCCCATCCCTATAAATCATGGTTTGTGGGAACGAGGAGGAGTTGGGAGCTCATATTTGCAGAATGGTTAGCCCCAGACTCGATCTTGATGCTGATATGATTTTTTTGGAATTCAAGCAAATATTTGCGTTAGGGAAGTGTCTTGAATGCTAAATTTCCTTGGTTTTTTGGCCTTTTTTTGCACCCCCCATCGGAATAAATCATGGTTTGTGGGAACCAGGAGGAGTTGGGAGCTCATTTTGGCAGTGTGATTAGCCCCAGACTCGATCTTGATGCTGGTATAATTTTTTTGGAATTCACGCAAATATTTGCGTTAGGGGAGTGTCCTGAATACCAAATTTCCTTGTTGGGCAGTACTTGCCGGTGCCTCCGGCAATTGAACGTACCCTGTCGACGGGGCAGGGGGGTCCGGGGGGCCCTCCCCCCGGCAAGCCCAGCCCTGTGACTGTACGTACCCGTTCTGGTCGCGGGTGACACCTACACCTGAAAATTGAGGTTTTTTGCCACCAGGCGCCCTTTGCGGCACCTCCGGCAATTCAACGTACCCTGTCGAAGGGAAAGGGGGGGTCCGGGGTTGCCCTGCGATTGCACATACCCGTTCTGGTCGCGGGTGGCACCGACACCTGAAAATTGATGTTTTTTTACTCCAGGCGCCCTTTGCGGCACCTCCGGCAATTCAACGTACCCTGTCGAAGAGAAAGGGGGGGGTCCGGGGTAGGGGGGGGTGGGGGGGGGGGAGTCCGGGGGGGCCTCCAAAAAGTTGATGAGAAGTGGGGCTGGCAGGGTTTGGTGCGCGAAGCGCACCGGTAAACCATCCTTTCAAGTGTTGGCGCAGCCCCTAGTTATTATTATTATTATTATTATTATTATTATTATTATTATTATCCCTGAAAGGTGCTGGTGAAGGGAGTGGGGGGTTTGGGGTGAGGGGGGAAATGAAAATTGTGTATCCCCCCCCCCCACCCCCCCCCACTCGCATTTTCGCACCCCTGTCCCTGTAAATCATGGTTTGTGGGAACGAGGAGTTGGGAGCTCATATTTGCAGGGTCGCTAGCCCCAGATTCGATCTTGATGCTGATGTGATTTTCTTGGAATTCACGCAAATATTTGCGTTAGGGGAGTGTCCTGAATGCCCAAATTCCTTGTTTTTTTGGCCTTTTTTTTGCACCCCGAAAAATCATGGTTTGTGGGAACCAGGAGGAGTTGGGAGCTCATATTGGCAGGGTGGCTAGCCCCAGACTCGATGTTGATGCTGATGAAATTTTTCGGAATTCACGCAAATATTTGCGTTAGGGGAGTGTCCTGAATGCAAAAATTCCTTGTTTTTTAGCAGTACTTGCCGGTGCCTCCGGCAATTGAACGTACCCTGTCGACGGGGCAGGGGGAGTCCGGGGGGCCCTGCCCCCGGGAACCCCAGCCCGGCGATCTTACGTACCCGTTTTGGTCGCGGGTGGCACCCACACGAGAAAATTTAGGTCGTGTGCCACCAGGCGCCCTCCGGCAATTGAACGTACTCTGTCGACGGGGCAGGGGTCCGGGGGGCCCTCCCCGGGAACCCCAGCCCTGCGATTGTACGTACCATTTGTTTACGCGGGGTGGCACCCACACCAGAAAATTGAGGTCTTGTGCCACCTGGCGCCGTTTGCGCACACCAGAGGGAGTTAGCGGCTGATATTTGATGTATCTGACACTTCTTGATGAGCTATCTTTGGAAATATGAACATTGTGGCGCCGGGTGGCATACACACCGAAAAATTGAGGTTTTTGCGCCACCAGGCGCCGTTTGCGCACACCCGAGGGAGTTTGAGGCTGATGTTTGGTGTACCCGACACCTCTCGGTGCGCTCTCTTCGGAGATAATAAAGTGTTGGTGGCGGGTGGCACAAAAACCAGGGATTTTAGTTTTTTGTGCCACCAGAGCTTACACTTGCGTTCTGCTGGTACCTCCGGCAATTGAACGTACCCTGTCGACGGCAAAGGGGGGGGGGGGGGGGGGGGTCTGGGGGGCTCTTTCCACCTGGAAAGCCCAGCCCGAGGGGGGGGGGGGGGTGCGCGGAGGCACCGCAAACCATCCTTTCAGGTGTTGGCGCAGCCCCTAGTTATTATTATTGTTATTATTATTGTTATTATTATTATTATTATTATTATTATTATTATTATTATTATTATTATTATTATTATTATTATTATACTACTACTACTACTACTACTACTACTACTACTACTAGTATTATTATTATCATTATTATTATTATTATTATTATTATTATTATTGTTATTATTATTATTATTATTATTATTATTATTATTATTATTATTATCAATATCCTTATTATTCTTATTATTCTTATTATTCTTATTATTATTATTATTATTATTATTATTATTATTATTATTATTATAACTATTATTATCATCATTATTATTATCATTATTATTATTATTATTATTATTATTATTATTATTATTATTATTATTATTATTATTATTATTATTATTGATTGTTATTATTGTCATTGTTATTACTCTTATCATTAGGCAACAAGATGGTCACTCGTATGATGGGCTTGGACGCGTTCGGACTGGATGTGAAGCAAATCACATCCTGGGCGGCTAAACAGGTTTTGGTTAGGGTTAGGGCTTGGGTTATGGTTACCGGTAGGGTTCGGGTTAGGGTTAAGGGCAAGGTTAGAGCTAGGGCTAGGACTAGGGCTAGGGCTAGGGTTGGGGTAGGTTAAGCGGTAAGGTTAGAGTGAGGATTAGGGTGAGGATGAAAGTGATGAAATTGAGGCGATGGTTGAGGTGGTGATGTATTTGCTGATGGACTAGGGCTAACGGTCAGCTGATGTAAAATAACAGCTGATAGCCTGTTGCTTGCGTGTGTGTGTGTGTGTGTGTGTGCGTGTGTGTGTTCATAATTTGGGGATTACGAATACATCTATGTGATGCAACATGAATCTTTCTATCTATCGATATATATCTATCTATCTATCTATCTATCTATTTATCTATCTATGCATCTTTTAATGTTTGTGTGTATCTGTCTATCTATCTATCTATCTATCTATCTATCTATCTATCAAATGTTTTCTCGTGACAGTTTTCTGTAGCGGCTACAACGCAGGCAAGCAAACAATCTATCTATCTATCTATCTATATATCTATCTATCTATCTATCTCCAATCCAAATCCCTTTGCTTCAAGCTATCCTCCTGCGTAGCTCGTTGCTCTTTTGCGATTTATCGCTCCTGTGCAGTCAAAAATTGGACTAATCTTCCTCTAGTCCGTATTGGTGACTGCATTCCATCATAGCCGTCCAGTGTTGCATAGCCCGGGCTAGGTTCCTGCGGGGGTTTAGGCCTCATACAATGTCATCATTGTAGCTTGCGCAAGCTTACGGTGCTCAAAACACTTGGACTAACGGCTTCCTTTTCTTTCTCTTCTTCCTTATCCTCCCACTCTCCATTCCTAGATTGCCTTTTTCTTCAACGTCCTTCCTCCTCTTCTTTTTCCAGAACACAGTCTACCCGTGATTCCCATCCCGGACACATGCACAGTACACAAATTATTGTTTGATGTGAAACTGCGTTCCTTTGCAAGGACTACATTCCTTTGCGACATCTCATCCATATGTGACCCCGTCGCGGCGATAAAGCGCGGCAACCAAACCTTTCTCCTTTTTCTTCTTGGGCTGACAACCCTGGCTTAAACGAAGAGGCTTGCTTCCCCTAAGTTAAGCCGTAAGCTACAAAAACTACATGCGAAAACCTACCGACGCACCGCTATTCCCTCCGGAGTGGCCGCCGTCACCCTCCCAGTGCGTGCTCTGCACCGCCTGAACCCCCTGGAGAAGATTTTGCTCATGTTCACCCTTACGAAGACCTTTCGGGCCTCCTCGAAAAGAAGAGCCCAAAAGCGCACGTCCATCCGGACTACAAGTCGCAACCCGGCATTATCAACCTGGATTCCACTCACTGTGTTGACGCCGAGACATACTCCCATTTCGTCCATCGGACAAGAAGTGCCCCGAAAGAACCAACCGAAAGAAGAAAACGCCTGGTATTGCCATCAACACCAAGCGAATGGAAAGGCATTGAAGAAGAACTCCAATCCGCACTCCCTCTCATCCTCCCCTCCTCTCTCATCAAACGCCTGTCATGTGACGAAGCAGTAGCGAAATTTGAAAGATATCTCTACGACTTCATATCACAACGGGTAACAAAAACACAAGAACAAACTCATGAGCGAAAAAACCGCCACGTAATCCGGCTCCAAACAGAACTCACGCAGAACCGACAACAAAAACTGATCCAAAAGAGACATCTGCGAGATCTCAAAAGGGCAGGTTCAATTCCAGCTGCTGTTGCAAAAAGCCTGCAAAAAACTTGGCGAGTATTATTGAAGACCGGTAACCGCCTCCGCCGTCGTCTCAAGGAAGCAACTTTAAGCTCCGCTCAACGACAAGCAAATACACGCTTCCGAACTGACCCTCATAAGTTTGCCAAAAATCTGTTTCATCCCCCCTCAACCCAAACCACTTCCTCCCTATCCAAAGAAAACTGTGACTCCTACTTTCCCAACCTATACAAAGACGCTAATCGTGAACAAACCTACGTGCCCTTACCTGAAATGAATTGCCCGCCTCTACCAACTGTCCCCTTTGACCTCAAGCCACCGTCCTTCTTGGAAACCAAAAGATCTGCGTTTGCCAAGCGTAATGGTGCAGCCCCTGGCAGAGATGGTATTAGCTACCTTGTTTA
This sequence comes from Paulinella micropora, assembly GCA_019918135.1. Classification (NCBI taxonomy): domain Eukaryota; phylum Cercozoa; class Imbricatea; order Euglyphida; family Paulinellidae; genus Paulinella; species Paulinella micropora. The sequence continues at coordinate 300,305 of WBZZ01005350.1, forward strand.
CAAGAGACTTCCCACCGCTTTACTTTTCTTACACAAACTCATTGTCAAGTGTTGGACAACGGATGTAGCTAATAGCTGGGCCCAAGCTGCTATCTCCCTCCTTCATAAGGACGGCGATCCACTTCAGGCCTCAAACTATCGTCCGATTGCTCTGACAAGCTGCTCGGGTAAGGTATTTTTCTCTTTGTGGTCTAAACGCCTAGAGAGTTTTTGCTAGATAACAAGTACTTTGACAGAGCAAAACAAAAAGGTTTCCTCCGTAACGTTGCAGGATGCCCCGAGCACATTGCTACTACAAAAGCTACCATCAGAAATGCAAAAGATCACTATCGCCAACTGGTCATAGCATGGATTGACCTACAAAACGCTTTTGGAAGCGTAAACCACAACTTGATCCAGTTCGCTCTCTGGTGGTACCACGTGCCCCCTATGTTTGCTCGCATAATCTTTTTATACTACGAACTCTTAGTAGCCACAATCGAAGGGAAAGATTGGTCATCAGAACCCTTTGTTTTTGCTGTTGGCGTTTTTCAAGGATGCTGCATTTCTCCTCTCCTTTTCAACATAGTTTTCAACCTACTCCTTGACCTCCTATCATCCTTGACCAAAAACAACGGTTATCATTTCAAGCATAAGACCTCAACAGATGAAGTCATCGTGCACGAAGCTGCTTATGCTGACGACCTCAAACTACACTGCCGATCCCCGAAACACTGTATCAACATGATTGACAAATTTCTGTCATGGTCCAGAACAATGGCCGCGAAACCGCCCAAATGCAAAAGCCTTGCTTTCAAATACTGGACTAAAGCCGACGACTATAAGGGTCTCAAACGATTATTGCCGATCTCGTTCCCACCCTTCGACCCCGCCCTTACTATTACTGGCAAACCGATTGACTTCATCGCTGACAAGCCTTTCAAAGACCTCGGATGGATTGTCTACCATGACCTCAGCGAAAACGAACAACGTGCAGCAATCCAAAAGAAGTTCATTCTTTCTATGCAAGCCATCGATAGCTGCTCGATCAATGGCTTTATGAAACTTTGGCTATACCAGCACTACGCTGTCCAGTCACTTGCCTGGCCATTTCTCATTTATGATCTCTGCTTATCTTTCGCCAAAACCCTTGAGAAAATTGCGACCCGCTTCCTCAAAAAATGGGCCAATATCTACAAAAGAGCTCTGGTCTCTTGCCTTTACCGCCCACGCTCGAAATTCGGTCTACAGCTCCAATCCATCGTCTCTTTTTACCAGCGACTTCAAATCAACCGTGCTCAAATGCTGAAGTACTGCCCAGATAACCACCTCTCGTCCATTTATGCGATGAACCTGACGAAACACGAAACATTTCGAACTATCTGGAAACCAGAGCCTGTGCTCGAAAGCTTGAGGCACAAGTTGATTTTGAATTCAAACATCGAGGCCAATCCGATCATCTCGGACTTGGCCATGGTCGCTACCCAAAAGAACATTCCATCACAGACCGCAAAGACAGGGTTTTAGAATTAGCTGCTGAGACAATACTTGAGACAACCACAGTGCATGACATGGACAAAGCCATGCAAGGGTGCTTCCTTCGTTTTGAAGACGCATGCCCCTTCGACCTCTCCTGGGCTCGCCTCATCGGAACCCGTAATCCCCGTTTAATCTCTTGGGTCATCAACGCAAGCACAAACTCGGTTATTACCCCCGACCTTAGACGTCTGTGGGGAATCATTCCCAACAACAAGTGTGCCCTCTGTTCTGGTCAAGCACATCTATGCCACATCCTCTCCGGTTGCCATTGCCCTCAAACAAGGCCGCTATACCTGGCGTCATGACTCTGTGCTCTGCACTATTGAAGCTCCCCTTCAAAAACACATCGAGAGCCATAACAAACGCTCCCCTATAGATCAAAATGAATCAAAGTCTATGTTTGTGAAAGAGGGCGAGCAGAAGCCTAAGAGACAGTCATTTCATCGACCATCCCTGCTTGACACTGCAAACGATTGGCAACTCCAAACCCAATACACCGGTTCTGAGCAAGCCTTTCCTGTCCACATTTGTGTCACTGACCTCCGCCCCGATATCGTTGTCTGGTCACTGTCTACCAAGATATGTATTCTGATCGAGCTAATGTGCCCAGTCGAGGAAAACATCCTTGACGCACGAGCCTACAAGACCAACCGACACAACAAGCTCAAATCTCAAATC
>WBZZ01005350.1:340000-342500 GCA_019918135.1 Paulinella micropora
TGTGTGTGTGTGTGTGTGTATGTTTAAGTTTGCGTGTTTATTTGTTTGCGTCTCTGTGTGTATGTACGTCTGTGTGTTTGTGTGGCTAGTATGTTACTCTGATTGTCTGGTGAGCTGTCTGCGTACCAGTGTGGTTGAAAGTCGCAGACTCTGATTTATGTTCACTTCTCGCGGCGTTGGCGTTTACTGCGGCGTAAGGGTGGCATCTCTTCCTGACCATAATAATAAAATAAAGTAGAAAATGATGCCAGTCCAAAATCATAGTCAAAGAGTTTGCCAGTCTATCGCCTGAAACATGTTTGTGTGAATCGTGCCGACAAGATTAAGGAAGCAGACGGAGACGCATACCTCCTCTTCGGAGTCTGAATCGGAGCTTGGCACCTCCCCATCTGCAACTTTTTCAACATTTGCTGGGAGAGGAATGGAGTCGTCGGAAGGTGCAGCGGGTGTAAAAGGCTCGGGATATTCCCAATCTTCTGGCAGAAACGACAGTCCCGCCGCAAAGCCTTGAAATTTTGCCTTATTCCAGAAAGCCTTCTCTAAAGGAAAGACACGGCGACCACGGCGCTTTATCACTTCCTCATCCATCCCAGGTTTTTCTTTAAAATCCCTTCTTGTCGCGGGACAGATAATCTTCCAGTCAAGTTGGTAATGCGTCTTATTGCCCCAGACTGCAACGCCTTTCACCCAGTAGTCGTCATCATTGCGTGACTGCAGGGCAAACTCGACGAGGTCTTGCACAGCCAATCCAAATCTGGGACCATCCTCAGCAATCTTTGCCACGGTACCGTTGATTTTATATGATTTTTGGTTTCTGTTCATGGCAGTGACACCCATGCCAAAATGTTGCGATATGATCATCGTGCCCTTCAATTCTGGCATGCACAGAAGGTAATTCGTGCCTATGAAGTCTTTAGCTGCTGTCAAGCCCTTGTCATTATTCTCAAATACTCCATGTTGACAGCCTACAATACAAGCCGAAACAGGTGATGATGACGATTATTATTATTATTATTATTATTATTATTATTATTATTATTATTATTATTATTATCATTATGGACACCGTGATAGCCCAGTGGTCAAGTTCTACCATCTGGGCCCTGTCGCCAGTTCGATTCCCGTCGGTGCCACCAGTATTTTCATTGAACATACCGGCCCGTCTGGAAGTGTTGGAACTGCCCGTGCGGGGGTGTCATTAGAGCCTATCGTCAATTCTTCGTACTCCCCTCACGGGTGAGACGATGGAGGCGCATGTGCAGATTTGCATCAGCCATTGACAGAGAAGCACTATTATTATCATTATCATTATCATTATTATTATTATTATTATGACTATGATTATGATTATGATTATTATCACTGAAAGATGTGTAGGAGGTGGGGGGTTTGGGGGGAGGGGGAACATGAAAAATTGTGTACCCCCCACCCACCCCCGCATTTCGGCACCCCATCGGAATAAATCATGGGTGTGTGGGAACCAGGAGGATTTGGGCGCTCATATTGACAGGGTGGTTAGCCCCAGACTCGATCTTGATGCTGATATAATTTTTGTGGAATTCACGCAAATATTTGCGTTGGGGGAGTGTCCTGAATGCCAAAATTCCTTGTTTTTTAGCAGCACTTGCCGGTGCCTCCGGCAGTTGAACGTACCCTGTCGACGGGGCAGGGGGGGGTCCGGGGGACCCTTCCCTCGGGAATCCCAGCCCTATGATTGTACGTACCCGTTCTGGTCGCGGGTGGCACTCACACCTGAAAATTGAGGTTTTTTTGCCACCAGGCGCCCTTTGCGGCACCCTCCGGCAATGCCGAATTACCCTGTCGAAGGGAAATGGGGGGCCGGGGGGCTCTGCCCCCTGGAACCCCAGCCCTGTGATTGTACGTACCCGTTCTGGTCGTGGGTGGCACCTTCAGCTGAAAATTGAGGTTTTTTGCCACCAGGCGCCCTTTGCGGCACCTCCGGCAATTCAACGTACAATGTCAAAGGGAAAGGGGGGGTCCGGGGGGCTCTCCCCCCGGGAACCCTAGCACTGTGATTGTACGTACCCGTTCTGGTCGCGGGTGGCACCCACACCTGAAAATTGAGGTGTTTTTTTTGTCATCAGGCGCCCTTTGCGGGATTTTTTTGCCATCAGGCGCCCTTTGCGGCACCTACGGCAATTCAACGTACCCTGTTGAAGGGAAAGGGGGCGGGCGAGAGGGGGGGGGGGGGGGGGGGGGGGGGGGGGGGGGGGGGCGCGAAGGGCACCGGTAAACCATCCTTTCAGGTGTTGGCGCAGCCCCTAATTATTATTATTATTATTATTATTATTATTATTATTATTATTATTATTATTATTATTGTTATATTATTATTATTATTATTATTCGGAGTGTTGACTGTGATATATTTGAGGGTAACACCTGATGATAAAAACTTAGTCACGCTTGTTTATCAGTGCTCCAGCCCAATGGCCTTACGGCGTTAAACTGTGATGCCAACTCAAAACCATTTGGTGGA
>WBZZ01005350.1:345000-350000 GCA_019918135.1 Paulinella micropora
AAGTTCTACCATCTGGGCCCTGTCGCCAGTTCGATTCCCGTCGGTGCCACCAGTATTTTCATTGAACATACCGGTCCGTCTGGAAGTGTTGGAACTGCCCTTGCGGGGGTGTAATTAGAGCTTATCGTCAATTCTTCGTACTCCCCTCACGGGTGAGACGATGGAGGCGCATGTGCAGAAATGCATCAGCCATTGACAGAGAAGCACTATTATTATTATTTATTTGCTTATTTATTTACTATTTTTTCTCCACTAATTCTTACTAACACTTGCTTACTTGAAGTACTTACTTACTTATGTCCTTACCATGCGGAGACGCAAAGCGATCAAGTGAGCGACGATAGGCTTCCGCCACGATCTGCAGCAGCGACGCGTACTTAGCCTTGGAAGCCGCCCGCCATTTTCCCTGCCCGGGTTTCCAAAATGTCAGTTCGAGCTTATTGACCAAGACACACCGTAGCTTTGCAACGGGTAAGGCTTCATACTCTTGCTCGTTCATTCCTTGTTGAACAAGCCTGGCCTTTTCAGTGCTCTGGCCGGCTGTGAGGACGTCCAAAAAGGTCTGAGAAATTTCGTGCTTTAAATCAGTAGCGCAGCCAAGAATGGCTAACACTGACTCGACTCCACCCTCAGAAAATTCCTCTAGGGTGGTTGGAATGATCAACTCATTCGCTGCTATCAGGGCCACGGGACATGATGGTAAATGATGGGTTCGTATCAATGACCACAATCCATTGGTTGCCCAGCTCGTTGATCGCTTTGCGCAAGAGGCTGTAGGTATCGTAAAAGGGATTCGGGCAAGAAGGCAAAATAGGCATGTTGGCGTGGGTCTCCAGAGTGGAGGCGAAGATGTCAAGATCGAGAAAACCTGGAAACAAGTATAGATTCGGTGGATTCTGTTTATTGTACAGATCCTTTCCTTGGCGAAGCTCGCGAATGTTGACGGTAAAGTCGTTCAGCCTTGCCTTCGCACCATTCACATTCTTCAATCGCTCGGTGATGAATTGGCGAACGGTTTTCTTGTCGCGTTGTAGTTGATACAGAAGTTTTTTGCCGCTTTGTATTCCTCCCAGCGCGGCTTTCGATAGGTTTGCTTGGGAATCGAGGTCAATCAGCAACACCTTCTTCTCAGGGTTCCTGAATGCCATTTCCACTCCAAAGTGATAACCCGTAGTAGTCTTCCCCACACCTCCTTTATTGTTCCAGAACACCCAGGATTTATAGGGCCCGCTGACTACGCACAGAGAAAGAGCGAAAGAAAGAGGGGTGTGCGGTAATGAAGTCACTGCACGAGAACTACAACAAGAAATAGCTGAAAACAAAGCATTTTACAAAACTTGAACAGCGCAAAGAATTTGGCGTTTCGTCTCAACTACTCGCTTCTCTTTCTATTATATTTTCTGCATCTCTTCATCTCTTTAAAGGCTATATATTGAGCTGATCTTGGAATGGCTATTGGGATGGGAGTCCGTGGGGTGGGGTGGGGTTGGGGTGTATGTATGTATGTATGTATTTATGTACGTATGTATGTATGTATGTGTGCGTGTGTGTTGGGGGAAAGGAGAGAAGAAAAACCTTTGATAGCATGGTAATGATCTTCAAATCGCTCGATTGAAAGCGGCTCGTGATTGATCCGTGGGGCGTTCAATGGCCCGGTCACAAGACGAGCTTCCATATGCCGTGAGTCAAACACCAGCAGCGAGGTCTTCAGCAGGTCCGACAGCGCAAACTCCAGCACATCTCCTACGTCTTTCTGTGAAGCTCGCAACGATTTCATGTCCTGGCGGTAATCTTCTAGTACTTTCTGCATGCTCTCCTCTGTAGCGCCTTGCCGAAAGTATTGCAGGTACAGTCCCTGTACACACACACACACACACACATACATACACACATCACACATACATGTAAAAATAAATGCATAGGTATATGTGCTTCGAAGGAGATAGATAGACAAAAAGATATATGTATAATCGTACAAATATATGTTCAAAATATTTATTACAAAGGAATATAATATATGCAATAGAATATAGTAAATTTGAATCAGCAACAAGTACAGTGAAGTTTTACAAGGATTCGATAAAGGTTTCACTTAAAGGTCTGCAACGTCCTGATGGTCTTCTTTGCGATCACATGACTACATACAATTAAAAAATACAGCGAAAAGAAAGCTTGCCATTAAGTAAAGTATAGTAAAGTAAGGGCATTAAAGTACCGCCAGGTAATGTCATATGATGTAATATTGATATGATGCCATTTACTTTGAAAAGAAATGTCACGCATTGTAAAGCAACACAATCTGACACAATCAGACGTCATGTAACATAATGTAGCGTTCAATTCAGAGTATCCATTGTGTTCTGCCTCGCAAAATATCATGTAAAAAATTGTGCAGTGTTGTTGGATGTATTCTAACGTAATGTAATGCAACCGAGCAGGATGTAATAGAGCAAAAATACTACAATGTAATGTATTTGAATTCATGCGACGCAATGTAATGTAACGGGACCTACCGGAGTTTTAAGGACATGCTGCAGAAGTTGCGTGACCAGCTTGGTATCATCAGGCTCAGACCGAAGCACCTTGAGCACATCTGGCAAGTCACATTGCATCCTATCGATGTATTTCCGTATACATGTACATGATTATACGTATGTATGCATGGACTTAGTAGTTTTATGTCGTTATGCATTCTATACCATGTATGTATGTAATATGAACGTCTGTCTGTATGCATATGCACGTAAACCATGCCTTAAGGACCCATGAACTTGACGAAAAAGAATAATAATAATAATAATAATAATAATAATAATAATAATAATAATAATAATAATAATAAGAAGAAGAAGAAGAAGAAGAAGAAGAAAAAGAAAAAGAAGAAGAAAAAGAAGAAGAAAAAGAAGAAGAAAAAGAAGAAGACAAAGAAGAGAAAGAAGAGAAAGAAGAAGAAGAAGAAGAAGAAGAAGAAGAAGAAGAAGAAGAAGAAGAAGAAGAAGAAGAAGAAGAAGAAGAAGAAGAAGAAAGAAGAAGATCAAGAAGATCAAGAAGAAGATCAAGAAGAAGATCAAGAAGAAGATCAAGAAGAAGATCAAGAAGAAGATCAAGAAGAAGATCAAGAAGAAGATCAAGAAGAAGATCAAGAAGAAGATCAAGAAGAAGATCAAGAAGAAGATCAAGAAGAAGATCAAGAAGAAGATCAAGAAGAAGATCAAGAAGAAGATCAAGAAGAAGATCAAGAAGAAGATCAAGAAGAAGATCAAGAAGAAGATCAAGAAGAAGATCAAGAAGAAGATCAAGAAGAAGATCAAGAAGAAGATCAAGAAGAAGATCAAGAAGAAGATCAAGAAGAAGATCAAGAAGAAGATCAAGAAGAAGATCAAGAAGAAGATCAAGAAGAAGATCAAGAAGAATAAGAAGAAGAACAGGAAGAAAGAAGAAGAAGAAGAAGAAGAAGAAGAAGAAGAAGAAGAAGAAGAAGAAGAAGAAGAAAGAAGAAGAAGAAGAAGAAGAAGAAGAAGAAGAAGAAGAAGAAGAAGAAGAAGAAGAAGAAGAAGAAGAAGAAGAAGAAGATCAAGAAGAAGATCAAGAAGAAGATCAAGAAGAAGAAGATCAAGAAGAAGAAGATCAAGAAGAAGAAGATCAAGAAGAAGAAGAAGATCAAGAAGAAGAAGAAGATCAAGAAGAAGAAGAAGAAGAAGAAGAAGAAGAAGAAGAAGAAGAAGAAGAAGAAGAAGAAGAAGAAGAAGAAGAAGAAGAAGAAGAAGGAAGAAAGAAAGAGGAAGAAAGAAAGAGGAAGAAAGAAAGAGGAAGAAAGAGGAAGAAAGAAGAGGAAGAAAGAAAGAGGAAGAAAGAAAGAGGAAGAAAGAAAGAGGAAGAAAGAAAGAGGAAGAAAGAAAGAGGAAGAAAGAAAGAGGAAGAAAGAAAGAGGAAGAAAGAAAGAGGAAGAAAGAAAGAGGAAGAAAGAAAGAGGAAGAAAGAAAGAGGAAGAAAGAAAGAGGAAGAAAGAAAGAGGAAGAAAGAAAGAGGAAGAAAGAAAGAGGAAGAAAGAAAGAGGAAGAAAGAAAGAGGAAGAAAGAAGGAGGAAGAAAGAAGGAGGAAGAAAGAAGGAAGAAGAAAGAAGGAAGAAGAAGGAAGAAGAAAGAAGGAAGAAGAAAGAAGGAAGAAGAAAGAAGGAAGAAGAAAGAAGGAAGAAGAAAGAAGAAGAAAGAAGGAAGAAGAAAGAAGGAAGAAGAAAGAAGGAAGAAAAAAGAAGGAAGAAGAAAGAAGGAAGAAGAAAGAAGCAAGAAGAAAGAAGCAAGAAGAAAGAAGCAAGAAGAAAGAAGCAAGAAGAAAGAAGCAAGAAGAAAGAAGCAAGAAGAAAGAAGCAAGAAGAAAGAAGGAAGAAGAAAGAAGGAAGAAGAAAGAAGGAAGAAGAAAGAAGGAAGAAGAAAGAAGGAAGAAGAAAGAAGGAAGAAGAAGGAAGGAAGAAGAAAGAATGAAGAAAGAAAGGAGGAAGAAGAAAGGAGGAAGAAGAAAGAAGGAAGAAGAAAGAAGGAAGAAGAAAGAAGGAAGAAGAAAGAAGGAAGAAGAAAGAAGGAAGAAGAAGGAAGGAAGAAGAATTCTTCTTCTTTCTTTCTTCTTCTTTCTTTCTTCTTCTTTCTTTCTTCTTCTTTCTTTCTTCCTCTTTCTTTCTTCTTTCTTTCTTCCTCTTTCTTCCTTCCTCCTTCTTCCTCCTTCTTCCTTCCTCCTTCTTCCTCCTTCTTCCTCCTTCTTCCTCTTTCTCTTCTTTCTTCTTCTTCTTTCTTCTTCTTCTTCTTCTTCTTCTTCTTCTTCTTCTTCTTCTCCTCCTCTCACTTTGAACTTCACAAAGACATAAAGTACCTTGTCGATTGAAGTTCTGGGCAGATTTGCGGACCGTTTGAATCAAGCACAGGCCGCTGAGGTCGGTCGGGGTCGGGTCACGTAACAGCCTGACACACGCATTCGAGTAAGAAGCACGATTATGTATTTCTGAATTA
>WBZZ01005350.1:355000-405000 GCA_019918135.1 Paulinella micropora
AGCAGATGGAGTTTCGAGACTGTTCGACAGTCTAGTATAAACCGACAGAGCACTGTGGGTTTTATTCCGGGCTCAACAAGCGAGAAAGGGCACCCTGAGGGAACAGGATTGTGCTTCCCGTCGCTATTTCGGCATGTGACTCATAAGTGTATGGCTAGGCACACATAAGGCACCCCACCACGGGCCCAGCACACCCACACCATCCCCTAATTCTCTGTCTGTCGACAGATGGCACCCATTTCAAAACATCAAGCCCAAGGGAGGGTCAGTGACACCTCAAGTGGCCTTGGTTCACTTCGTGGAGTGAGTGATGAGATCAACTGATGAGATATCGACTAATGTCAGAAAAAAGGAGCTTCTTATTTCGTCAACCAAGGAAGTCTGTGAAGTATTGACCCGATGCCCAGCTAAGCCGTGATGTTTGCACGGAAGGGACTGATACAGGCGATACCAAAGCTCCCTAGTACCAGGCGGGGCCAGGGCTCGTTCCATAAGCGCCCCTTGCAGAACGAGCTCCCACCTCCATTACAGAGGGCCCAGTAAGCAGATGGAGTTTCGAGACTGTTCAGATAGATAGATAGATAGATAGATAGATAGATAGATAGATAGATAGATAGATAGATAGATAGATAGATAGATAGATAGATAGATAGATAGTTAGTTAGATATAGATGAATAAAACTATCTTATCTGCTGGATGTAATAGATGCCAAGCTCCGGCCCGGGATGACCTCGACGCGAACAACCATGGCATGGATAGCTTTTATCAAGCTCTGAACCGCTTAATCGCTGATACTAAAGTACTTTCTTTACCTTTATGTGTGTGTATGTGTGTGTGTGTGTGTTCGTGTGTGTGTGTGTTTGTGTGTGTGTGTGTGTGTGTGTGAGAGAGAGAGAGAGAGAGAGAGAGAGAGAGAGAGAGAGAGAGAGAGGGAGAGAGAGAGAGAGAGGGAGAGAGAGAGAGTGAGAGAGAGAGAGAAGAAGGATATATATACATATATATATATATATATAATATGCATGTATGTAGTTTCAGCCTCAGATTATTGTTCCAGAAGAAGACACAGACAGAATACAAGCGGGAGAGTCCCCAGAGGACATAAGAGTTTTCCCCACAGAGTCACTGCTTGCAATGAAATTGACTGAGCTCAACCCATCGGACATGTCAACTATCCCGCCTCGTGGTTTGCCACTCGCAAAAATCAAAGAGAAATTTGTGAAACTGCGACAGATGCTGAACATTCTAATCAGCGCAAACTCCGCTTTCCAGGGTAATATCAGGAGAGCGGACAGGAACAACCAGATATCTCGCAGTTTTTACGTTGCATATCACCACGTCGCGCAGAACAACAAATCTGCTACTTGTATTGGTGGGTGCATAATCTCAGAGACACTTTCTCCCAAAGCATGTTAACAGTCGCGCCGGAAGTCTACGATCAGCTCATAAATCCATCAGCCGCAGGTCCGACTGCTCTTCCATCCAACCAGAAGAGCAGCAAAGGCAAGAATACCGACATCCTCATCCATGATCTTCTGGTAAAACATTCCGTGAAGATGGATGGCCAAGCGTTGCAGGATAATTACTCAACTGCACAAAAAATCTCATTAGCATCGTCAATATGTTATCAAACGAACAGGACCCAACAAAAAGGCGACGCTTACTGAAGCAGAAGGAATATTGGGAACTAGAAATGGATGAGGCTTTTGAAGACATCAAGAAAGAGAAGAAAAAGAAAAAGAAAAAAATGCTGTGGAGCCCAGTTCGAGGGCACAGAAAAGAGTTAGATCGTTGCCGGAATCTGACAGTGATGCTGATCAGGTTTCAAATTCCAAATCAGAAGTGGAAAAAGAAGAAGAACAAGAACAAGAAGAAGAAAGTGAAGGTTAAGTTTGTATGTAAGAAGCATCTAAGTCATGACGATTTTGATTGGTTGTGCTCATGACCCTGTGTTTAACATATAGTATTGTATTGACGTTTACATATACATATATGAATCTTCATATTGCGTAGTGGTCATTATTCGTGCGAATTTGAATAGTTACAGTGTGAATTACATAGTAAGGGGGTAGTAAATTTTGTTACAGTGTTGCTATATTGCCGAACTCCACTGGAGACGTAGGATAGCTTACTTGCAGTACTTATGCGATATTAATAATGATGTTGATGTAGATCATAAGTTATTAAATAATATCTTCAGCCTTGAACTAATTTCATTATATATTAATAATAATATTTGAGAAATAAAAATTATCAATATGAAATCAACAATTATTATTAACAGTGGACGTCGGCAAATGCTAATATTAAAAATAACTAGTTTTATATATATATATATATATATATATTTATGTAGAATAGACAGGTCTATATGGTATATCATAAAACAAGCCTTAGAAACATAAAAAAACGACATACGACATATCAAAAACAGACATTCAAATATATCAAAACATACAAAGACGTAAAACAAAATACGAAAAAATGAATACTAAGCCCCCTTTCGTCATTTTGACGACAAAAAACATATTTTACTATCATAAAATATATATAAACTTCATTTATATGTTTTTTGTCGTCAAAATGACGAAAGGGTGCTTAGTATTCATTTTTTCGTATTTTGTTTTACGTCTTTGTATGTTTTGATATATTTGAATGTCTGTTTTTGATATGTCGTATGTCGTTTTTTTTATGTTTCTAAGGCTTTTTTTATGATATACCATATAGACCTGTCTATTCTACATAAATGATCAGAACACAAGACCCCACAAAAAGGGGAAAGTATTATTAAATATTTATTTGTTTTTACGTTAAGAAAAAATATAAACAAGTCTATTATATAACATACGACCCGCAGAACAACGGGGGGCAGACACGAACGAAGTGAGTGGCGGGGGTAATAACCGAAGCCAACCAAAGCAACCATAAAGCAGAATGTGGAACGAGAACGATAAAAAATTTATCAAGCAGTTGAATGTAGCAGACACAGAAGAAAAAATATATAATGTCGTATCAAACTTTTTTACGAGTGATGCGAAGCCGTCTAAAGCCTTTCATAATGCTATATTGTTATTATTTAGTAAAACAACAACAGATGACGAAGCACTGAAAGCAATGAAAATTATTTATCCTAAATACGCCATTATTTACCCGAACACGACTTCAAGGAGGCAGAGATTAAGCGAAGTAAGAACAAGGGCAATAAAACCAAATCAAAGCAAAAAAGTATATGAGATGAGTAAATTAGATAAATATTTTAATATCAATGAAGATGAACGAATTAAAATAGTTGAGGGATACAAAAAAGATGTAAAAGCAAAAAACGAGCAAAAAATACAGATTGATGTGCGGGAGGTAATGGCAAAAATGAACGAGATGATTTTAAGCGATGACCCATACTTAAAACTCTTAGCCCTAATGATAGCAACGGGAGCCCGTCCAGTTGAGATATTTGCGAAAAATACATATGAATTAATACCTGATAAACCTTCATGGCTAAGGATAAACAACTTAGCAAAGAAACGAGAGGGGCAAAAAAAGAACTGGACAGAGAGACCTGTTATTCTATTTACTCCCGAATTTACAATAGAGAAAATTGAAGCAATAAGAAACCACTTTAAGAAAAAGGGGGCTGTTATAATCAACGACGACGGACAACTCGCGCAAGACAAAAACAACGAACTAAACAAGCGAATAATAAAAGTTTTTCCATGGCTTGCTGATTACACACAGAGGAGCAGTATGTTACGTAAATTATACGCGAGCCTTTCATATACGAATTTCGCAGACCCGAGAACAACAAACTATAATACGTGGGTGAGCAATGTATTAGGGCATGGCGACCTTTTAACGAGTTTTTCGTATTCATGGGTAAATGTGGCAGACCCGCGGGAGATGATGGAAGAAGGCCTTAAAACCGAGTTAGAGGAATTACGAAAGAAAATATATTTATGTTTAAATATCAAAGGAATTGAAGCCGAAGACATAGAGGACGACGACGGCAACGACGGCAAATATAAGCCCTTAGGGAAGAAAGGAAGCAGAGCAGAGAAAAATGAATTACTTAATAAAATTTACAACGACCACGGCGGGGTAATTACAAATACGGCACTCAGGAAAATTAGCGGAATCGGGGCGAAAATAGTAAATGAGTTTATAAAAGCAAAAAAGGAAGGAAAGACAGAGACGAAAGAGACAACAGAGACAAAAAAGAGCGTCGCGGAGACAACGGCAAACGAGCCCGCGGGGTTTAAATTAATCGGCGACGACGGCAAAAAACAACCGATAAGGAAAAGTGAGAGGCTTAAAAATAAAGTAAAAAATGAATAAAATCTCTTTGAAAGTGTGGCGGGGTTTCCCCCTTTTTGGTTTTTTCTTTTTTGTTTCTAAATTAATAATGACAATGTGCTTAAAGCACAGATTACACGGAGGACGAGGCGGAGACGTCCATCGGTGCGGGTAGGGCGGGCGGTTTAATCGTTGAAACTACACGGGCGAGAGCGTCGTCAAAATCTACGCCTGTATTAATTAAACTGATAACATTATTATAATGAGGTTGTTTGAAGCCTTCTATTTTTCTGTGGCCACCTTGTGCTACCCATTTTTTACAAGGTTCAATTGAGAGGTAATATGTTCTTGTCGCAGGGTCAAATCCTTAGTAATATTAATGTCTTCATTCAATTCAGTAGCATCTTTAAGAGCCTTTTTAAACGCTGTTAATTCTTGTTCTTTTTTAGTTTTTTGGTTTTCTAAAGAGGCTATTTTATGAATGAAGGCTTTAATATCTCCTTCTGCTTTTTCAATCCCCGCTTTTATCTCGTCAGCGTTCGTCATTCGCTTACGTCGCTTAATTCGCCGTTCTACGTCTTCATTAGTTTCGGGGGCGTTCCGCGGGATAAGGCTTCGGCTGTCGGCCATCTGGTCTGCTTTTGTCTCTGGTAATCTCCAACACGTTGGAGATAGGCGGGACGACAAAAGCAAAAAGACCGCGGGAGCAAAAAAGTACAAAAATTGGTGGCGCGGTAAAAGTCCTGACGATATTATTTTATTTTGTGGTCGCGGTGGCATTCGTGATTTCATCCTTTTTCTGCTGTCGTCGTTCTCGCCTTCGTTGGTTAATTGCTTCTTTATTTGCTTCATAATATTCTTTCTTTCGTTGTAATATTGCTTCTTTATTGGCTTCGCGGTATTCTTTCCCTTGTCGTGCTATCGCTTCTTTATTGGTTTCGCGGTATTCTTTCCCTCGCTGTTTGATTATTTCTTTATTGGCTTCGCGGTATTCTTCCGCGGTTCTCCCTGCTATACGTTGATTACAACAATTAGGCGTATTGCGTATGGTCTCGCCTTCTGCTTTTGATAATTGCTTCTTGTTATCACATGGGCACTCTTTCAAAAGTTCTATATAAGCATTTCCCGCCTGTATAATTTCAAAAGAAGAAACATGCTATATTTCTTATTCGTCCATCGTTTGAAATCTTCTTTATGTTTGGATAATCGCTTACTTAATTGCTGTGTAGTTGCTCCTACATATACTTTATTCGCATTGGGCGATCGGATAATATACAATCTGGCCTTGCTGTAATCAATGGGGGCTTTTGGCTTTCGTGTGGTCATTCTATATTATTCTATTTTATTCTATTGTTTAATATGAAAGAGTTTTTTTAATATGTTGCGTGTTGTTCTCTGTTGGCGTCGGTAAGTAAAGGTTAAGCGGTAATAAGCAAAAGTTAATCAGTGATAAGTAAAGGCTGAGCGGTAATGAGTAAAGGCTGAGCGGTAATAAGTAAAGGTTGAGCGGGGGTAGGTGTCGGCAGGCAAAGTTAAACGGGGGGATATTATATGGTTATCATGGGGATACCTTGGGGTTAAATATTCCGCCCCCGCTATCCGTTATATTCGTTTTTTTGCTGTTTTCCCCGTTATTCCTTCGTTTTCCTTCAAATCAATACGAAAGCCTTTTTCATCCTTTTTCCTTCATTTTCCTTATAAGGGGGCGAGATTTCCTATTCTTTATAGAGAAAATGGTGTTTTCGCCCCCTATGCTTGTAATGAAGGTTTTAACCCTTAATTCATTCATTACCCTCACTAAAAAAAAGTCGCCCCCTCAAATAAGAAAAAAAAAACAATACGAAGAAGAATTTTTATATTTTGACGACTTCGGCCTCGGGGGCATCTTTTCCTACTCTTATAGAAGAAATGGACAAGATACCCCCAAATCAATATTAAGCGTATTTAACCCTTAATTCCTTCATTACCCTCACCAAAAAAAGATACCCCCATAAAATCAAGAAGAAAAAAAAAGTCGCCCCCTCAAAAAAAAAAGATAGCCCCCAATCTCAAACAAGTTTGAGATACTTTACTCGCCTAAATAAGGCCATCCGTTAATTTTCCTTAATTCCTCCTCTTTCTCAAACATTACGGCTAATGTTTTATTCGGTTTCAGTGTATAATGGTTCGCGTGCTTATTAACCGCTACAAAACTAGCCCCCCATTCTTCCCTTAAAGCACTATTAACAAAATCTAAAACTGGCCTAAATGTTTTATTCGTCGCTGTGTTCATATTATCTATTATCTTTTTCTGTTTCTTCGTGTCTGTCGTATATAAAACCAATTCGTCGGCTTTTGCTAGCCATTCCTGCCGTTTAATCGTCTCTTTCAATTCCTCCGCGCTTATCTTTGTTTCAAAGTCCCATATGTTCTTTATTCCTAACCCGCTTATAACTTGTATAAGGTTGGCGTGCTTATTATATCGCCGTTCTGTGTTTATCGTGTTAAATGAGTATTCCATAACCCCGCACTCCGTCGGGTTGCCCTGTTCATCTGTTGTTAATCTGTTTTTCTCGTCGCGGTTCTGCTCTCTTTGTTTTATGTAATTTAAACCCTCGCTTAATGTACCCCCTTCCTTATTATACGGCCTGTAATTCCATATATAACCCCTTAATCTGTCATCATCAAATACCTTATAAAATAATGCGCTTTTCGGCTCGTCCGCGTCGGGCTTCAACATCTCTTTTTTAATTCTCGCCTTTTTTAATTCAGCTTCTTCCGCGGGCGTCCATTCTCTGCCCTCTTTATTCTTCTTCATTTCGTCATATTCCGCGTCTGTAATATTTCGGGCTTCAAATAAGGCTTTAGCGTCCTCTTTTTTAATTACTGCTTCCGTTATTTTCGCCTCCTTAAATGTCAAATCATCCGCGTCTGGCTCGTCTAAGTCGCTTATTTCGTAGTTTGCTAATATGAAATGCTTTATTAAATTCTGTATCCAGTGGCGGGCGTCTTTGTTCTGTTCTACTTTGTTTTTAGCCAGTAATTTTATGTAATCGTTTGCCACTACATTGACGGCGCCATATTGCCCATATGTCCAATTTGCCAAGGTTGCCATTTCATCCCGCTTCTGCCTGTCGTTAAGGCTTGCGCTCAATTGCCTTAAATACTGCGTTTCGCTCTCTATGGTCGCTGTGTTGTAATTCGTATAAAATAAGTATATATTGCTGTCTATCGGGTGCCGTATTCTGCCCAGCATCTGGTAGAAATCCCCGCTCATATTCGTTTTATTACACGCCACGGCTACAATATTATTAAAAACCCCCTTATGGTAGTAATCTAAGCCTCCCGTTATTGCTGGCGAGTAAATGACTATATCATATTCTGCCCATTTCTTATAATCGTTCGCCATCGCTTCCCGCACTTCTTCCGTTTTGTTTGTTTCACCCGTTATTAATAGCACCTTGTGCTTATCCCTCTTTAACATCTTCGCTAACGTTCTAAGCCGTCTTTTACCAATATTCGCGGGGACGAGCACCCTTTTGCCCTCGCGCCTTAGTTTAATAATCTGTTCGTAAGCCTCGCCAATATTGCCCGCCTTAATGTGTATATGGCGTTGTGTTTTGCTTTGGGGTTCGTTATTAATAAATAACGTTTTTGCCTCTCTGCCACATTCCCGCCGTATGTTTTGAAAGAATTCAATATCATCGGCTTTTAATGTTCCCGACATTAATATTATTTGCTTAGCCGTGCCTATTACATATTTTATTATCTCCCAGTTGTTCTTGTTGTTCCGCGACTTCTTAAACGTATCGCTCGTCAAGTGCTTGACGAATTGGTCGGCCTCGTCAATGACTAATTTATTTATCGGTTCTCTACTTATCGGTATTCTGTGAAAACTATCGGCTTGAATGGTCAAATTATCCTTTTTTAATTTCCCCTTCGGCTCGTCTCTGTAATCCACATTTAAAGGGTATTTGCTTTTATAGTCGCTCGCTAGTGTCCGCCTATAACTGCTTACAATGAATTTAAAGCGGGGCGTCTGTTTTAATTGTAATATCGCCTCTGCGGGGTTGTCTTTATGCTTTTCTATTATATCGCGGGCTAAGGGGTTATTTTTTAGTTTTTCCACAATTTCGCCTGCGTTTTTCTTAATAGTAGCACCCCTTATTAATTCGGTTATCTCTTCGCAGTTTAAAATAAGGTTGGTGATAGCCTTTGAGTTTGCCGTGGTCTTGCCTGTGCCTAACCCGCTTTTAATGGCTATTATGTCATACGTTGGCGTCGGCTTACTCTGCTCCTCCATAAATTCCTTAATATTGCTACAAAACGCCTCCTTTGTGTTTATTATGTCCGCGCCGATTATGTTGAGTTTTTCGGTGAGTTCCTGCGCTTCTCGTTGTTGGATAACTTGGCGGTTCTCGTTGGCGGTTTTAATATAAAATTTGATTTTCTCCGCATACGTCGCAGTTCCCGACGTTAAAGTGATATAGCGGGGGCTTTCGCCTTTAACTTCGGCCTCTTGTTTTTGCTTCCAACACCCCGCCAATTTCGCCCCGTTCGCGAATTGTAATATAAATAATGTGTTATCGGCCTCGTGTATTCTCTCGCACAAGTGGCACAAGGTCGGCGTTAGCCTTTTTAACTTATACGTCTTTAATATCCCCTCGTCAGTCTCCGCTTCGCTTATGTCCTTTATCGTGTGCGCTCCCGCCTCGTGTTTTAATACTGGTATCGCCTCAAATAACTTATTAATATTAATGTCCGCGTTCTTTACCTCCGCGGGTCGTGTGTTGGTTATCTCGTTGTGCTCGGCCGTGGTTGTCAGTGATTGTTCATATAAATCATTTGAAACCTCGCTTATGTCCTTTGTAATAAGGCGCCCGCCTTCAATTCCTTCCACGAGTTCCAGCCGTCGGGTTTCTCCTTTCTTAACCGCATAAGGCGCGCGCATTCCGCTTGGAGTTCCTGCTTTATGATAAACGGCCAAATCATAGCCTAACTCTTTATAATCGGGCAATTCGTCTTTAATGATTTGTTTAATTTCTAACGGGTCGCCGTATAGTTCGCCACTATTACCCACGAAATGAAACGAATTAACATATTTTTCTTTCTTGCTTGAATATCCGCACCCGCTCAAGGCTATCATATCCCCGTTAAATAGTTCTTCAAAAGCCTCGCGCGCTTGTGTATAGTCAGATACTTCATTTAAGGCTCGGTCTTCCTCCGTATCATATGCCCTGTCAATGTCTGCGTATGGTTTCACAAATAAGGCTGTACCTAAACTTTCCATGGCGTGTGGGTTCTCCTTTATGAAGTCCAATAAATCGGCCGTATTCACCTTTACGGCATATAATGGCGACGCCTTCATTTCGCGAAAGAAAACGCGATACCCGCCCGCGTCGGTATTTAATTTTGCGTTAGGGTTTTTATCTTCACTAACATATACCCCTCGGTCAGTCCCATACCCGCTCATTTTTTTTGTTTGTGTTATATCTCGGATAAAATAAAATTAGCCAAAATAAAATAATTAATTCGGTTTCTATATTTAAACCGCCTTAACTCCTTAAATGAAATTTCAACCTCATAACCCTTATAAATAAAAAGAATATAAATATATAATTAATTAATTTCATCTAAAATTTATATACCCCCTATAATATAGAGAATGACAGAGCAACAGCAAAAGCAAAGGGTAGGCCGTCCCGCGGGAGTATCTAAAACGGGTTTAATTGAAAGGCCAACCGCGCACACAGAGAGAAAGGGCAACGCGTCGCATAGTATAACATATATTAAAAAGCAGTTAGCAAACGGCGACATACGATATTATAAAAAAGAAAGGGTTTATAATCGCGTGCAAGAGAGAAAACGACGCACCATATTAAACGCCAAATATACGCCAGTCAAACGGGCTAAAATATCAAACATAAAGAAAGCATTAAGCGAAAATATGGATAAACTCAGCATAAACGAATTAGACACACTAGCCCGCATTTTTACAGAGTGCGATATTAACGCAGTAAAAAATAACATAATACGATTACATAAAGAAGACTTAGCGCAGGCGCCAGCAATAACGGCATAAACCCGCGAGCAATACAAAGCATAATTGTATATATTATCTCATATATATGAGATTAGGGCTCCCGCTTATAACTGGCGGGGGTTTTCCTTTTTTATATAGACAAGTCAATTTAGTTAAATAGACTTTGGCGAGAAAAATGAGCAACCAAGGCAAAAAAATAAGCAGTGAAGAAGGGCGGGCATTTGTGAGAATGTTGATTAAAAAACATTTAGAAAGGCATGATTTCACAGACGACGTCAAAGAAAAATGTTTTAAATGTTTAATCAGCATACACGACGACGACGACGACGACAACACAACAGAAGACGGCTTTATATTCAAAGTCATAAGAACACACGAACCCAAGGACGCAGACAGCAAACCAAGGACAAAAGCAAAATTAAATTCAATTATAACAGAGTTTAAAAAATTCGTTTATCGGGTGAGAGATAAATATAAATGTGATGTTATTGAAAACGGCTTTAATGAATATACAAAATATAAGGGGAAAAATGAACCCATATTTTCTATACACGGCGAAAACGGCGAAAGAATGGAACTATTAAGGGCGGATTATTACAAACAACTCACAGAGGGATACGAGGCAAACAAACAACAAATAAAGGATTTGAGAACGGCAAAAGCCCTTTTAACCACGGAACAAAAGGAACACAGGCGAACAACGGGAGAATTAAAACAGGCACAGCAAATCATAAGCCAATTACGGGAAAATAACAGAGAACTAAAAAGTAAATATAAGGCGCTATCAAATAAAAAAAATGAAAGAAAAACAACAGGCGCCCCCTATCTCCAACGCGTCGGAGATAATCCACAGCGACAAAGACGAAGAACAAGACGAAAGCGACGAAGAAGAAGAAGACGAAGAAGAAGACGAAGAAAGCGAAGAAAGCGAACAAGAAGAAGAAGGCGAAGGAGACGAAGGCGAAGGCGAAGAAGACGAAGGCAACGAAGGCCAACCAGAGGGCAAGCGGGCTATTATAGAGGGCGAACCAGACCCACCATATTTGGACGAGATAGAACCTGGCTTATTTACCCCAAATATTTAAAGAAACCGCCAACACATAACACAAGACGACAAGAACAACAAGAGCAATCATTATATTATATGAGCAAAAATTCTTTAATCTCCTTCATATGTGCTTTAATTTCTTCATGGTTATTTATAGCCCACGGGGTGTCGTTTTCGTGTGCGGTTGTTGCTTCTTCTAAATAATCACATAGCAAAACCAAGGCAGGCGAGGCAAGGGCGGGCGGGTTGTCTTCGTCATATAATCTCTTAACCGCTTTATATAAATTATAGATTTTCATGATTAAAAGCCTATCAGAGGCCATTAACGCAGAATGAGTTTTATTTTTTTCAACGGGTGGGGGTTTCTCAGTATCAATAAGGGTAAATTTTTTATCGTTTAAAGTAAATGATTTTTTTATTAATCGCCCCGTCTTCGCTTCTCTGTCTTCGCGACACTCGGGGGTTTTGACATTATCGCGATACTCGGGGGCTTTGACATTATCGCGATACTCGGGGGCTTTGGTTTCTTCGCAACACTCGGGGGCTTTGGCGCCGCCCCCCTTCTTCGTTTTTCTTTTTTGATATGCTTTTTTGTTGTATTCTTTGCGTTTTCTCTTGTTTATGTCCTTCATGTAAATATAACATTTTGAACAAGACTTTAAGGGCAAACCGCCGACGCCTAAAACGGGGTTTGAAATATCCTTTTTACACCGCGAACAGAGGGGCAACGAACCCGCCATTATATTTATGAGTTTATTAAAAGTTTATTAAAAGTTTATTTCGTATCTTATATAACATGTCGGATATCATTGAAGACATTATTTTAAAGAGTTGTTTAAAGTGCGGGAGGGACAAGCACAAGAGCAAATTTAAAAAGGGCGGTAATGTATGTAAAGAATGCGCAAAGTGTAAAAAGAGCCAGTTAAACAATGTATGCGAAAAAATAGATTACTTAAACAACATGAGCGACATGACAAACAACGAAATTGAAATATTATTTAGTCGGTATAGAGCGTGTTTAATGGAGGCTAAAAGACAAGGGGCAGACGGATTACTAACAAAGGCCTTCAATAATAAATTATTTGAATTAGTCGGCGAATTTTGCGAGGCTTTAGACATTAAACCAGACGAACCCCGCCGTATTGTGCGAGGCGATACAATAACGTTTATGAGAGAAAATGCGACCATAGAACACAGACCGCTTAATTTAAGACAGGTAAAGAGCCCAGAGCCCCCATTAACGGATGACAGCGACAATTAAATTTATATAAAAATATATAGATAATATATATAAGACTAGTATATACAGGGGCGTATGTCGTCTATACAACAGCAGACCATAAGCGAGAAATTTAATAAAATTATTGAAACCATAGACACAGAAGACGACCCCCGCTTATTGGTATATTTGGATACATTAGAATTATATATTCAAGCCCGAATTAATAATATTATAACTGATACCCCAGAATACGAAACGACAACCAATTAAAAGAGCGTCGCGGAGACAACGAATTAAAAGAGCGTCGCGGAGACAACGAATTAATAAAAAATGTCTATCTTGAAAGAAGCAAATGCGGGCTTAAATGATGATGTTTTTAATTTAGTTTTGGTTTATGCGGGTTATGGTAAAAAATGCTTTCAATGTGGTAAAAATGCCACATGTAAGCGTGGTTGTGTTTACCAGATAACGACCGCTGACGGCCATTATGGAAGCGAAACGGATATTAAAATTATATTCAAAATGATACACGACATACGAGAAGGCGGGAACCCATGGAAGATATGGAACGAAAAAAAACATATCTTTAAAGAGGTTAAACTAACAATAAATAAAGTGTTGTTAATATCACGAAATCACGACGAAAACACCTTTTACGGAGTAGTTGAAAAAGTACCCGATAATTTAACCCCCCAATCTCAAATATATGAGATAATTGATAAATTAGCCCTTAAAAAATACATTAAATACACAGCCGAAGACTTTTTTATTTATAAGCAGTTAATGCGGGACGACACCACAGACAGCCAGCCCGTGAAACTATTGAAAACGGCTAAAGTTAAAGGGGGCGGTTTTTACGCCGAGATAAGGCGAGAGGTTAAACTTAAATGTTTCTTTCGTGGTTGCGGTATGTCTTAAAGGGCTTCACGAATGCCCATTTAAAAACGCTTCAATAATAGAAACATGCCCATTAATGTTATTTATATTTTGTTTTGATGATTCATATATATTAAATTCTATCAAAATACTCTTTAGTTTTGCGTAGATGTCTAATATTTCTTTTTTTTCGTGATTACTTAAAGATTTCTTCAATTTCCCTTTTTGTTTGGTTAAGCCGCACAGACAAGACTTAAAACAATAAAAGATATTATTAGGGTTGATGTTTTTCAATTCATTTAACACGAAAAAAGGCGCATTCTTAAAGTTATTGTATATATACGAGTCTGCGAGCACGCGGAGCCTATGAAATGCTAAAAATATTTTATTTTTGATTTTGTAGTATTTAGAACGTAAGCCATAATTACAACTTAAAATATGCCCTACGTGTTGAATTTCACTAAAGACAGCAACGGCGCGAATTGATAACAAATATAAGCGGGTTTCTTCGTGATATTCTTTAATAATATCTCGTATTACTGAGGGTAATTTAATGTAGATATCCATTTTTCTCGCCAAAGTCTATTTAACTAAATTGACTTGTCTATATAAAAAAGGAAAACCCCCGCCAGTTATAAGCGGGAGCCCTAATCTCATATATATGAGATAATATATACAATTATGCTTTGTATTGCTCGCGGGTTTATGCCGTTATTGCTGGCGCCTGCGCTAAGTCTTCTTTATGTAATCGTATTATGTTATTTTTTACTGCGTTAATATCGCACTCTGTAAAAATGCGGGCTAGTGTGTCTAATTCGTTTATGCTGAGTTTATCCATATTTTCGCTTAATGCTTTCTTTATGTTTGATATTTTAGCCCGTTTGACTGGCGTATATTTGGCGTTTAATATGGTGCGTCGTTTTCTCTCTTGCACGCGATTATAAACCCTTTCTTTTTTATAATATCGTATGTCGCCGTTTGCTAACTGCTTTTTAATATATGTTATACTATGCGACGCGTTGCCCTTTCTCTCTGTGTGCGCGGTTGGCCTTTCAATTAAACCCGTTTTAGATACTCCCGCGGGACGGCCTACCCTTTGCTTTTGCTGTTGCTCTGTCATTCTCTATATTATAGGGGGTATATAAATTTTAGATGAAATTAATTAATTATATATTTATATTCTTTTTATTTATAAGGGTTATGAGGTTGAAATTTCATTTAAGGAGTTAAGGCGGTTTAAATATAGAAACCGAATTAATTATTTTATTTTGGCTAATTTTATTTTATCCGAGATATAACACAAACAAAAAAAATGAGCGGGTATGGGACTGACCGAGGGGTATATGTTAGTGAAGATAAAAACCCTAACGCAAAATTAAATACCGACGCGGGCGGGTATCGCGTTTTCTTTCGCGAAATGAAGGCGTCGCCATTATATGCCGTAAAGGTGAATACGGCCGATTTATTGGACTTCATAAAGGAGAACCCACACGCCATGGAAAGTTTAGGTACAGCCTTATTTGTGAAACCATACGCAGACATTGACAGGGCATATGATACGGAGGAAGACCGAGCCTTAAATGAAGTATCTGACTATACACAAGCGCGCGAGGCTTTTGAAGAACTATTTAACGGGGATATGATAGCCTTGAGCGGGTGCGGATATTCAAGCAAGAAAGAAAAATATGTTAATTCGTTTCATTTCGTGGGTAATAGTGGCGAACTATACGGCGACCCGTTAGAAATTAAACAAATCATTAAAGACGAATTGCCCGATTATAAAGAGTTAGGCTATGATTTGGCCGTTTATCATAAAGCAGGAACTCCAAGCGGAATGCGCGCGCCTTATGCGGTTAAGAAAGGAGAAACCCGACGGCTGGAACTCGTGGAAGGAATTGAAGGCGGGCGCCTTATTACAAAGGACGTAAGCGAGGTTTCAAATGATTTATATGAACAATCACTGATAACCACGGCCGAGCACAACGAGATAACCAACACACGACCCGCGGAGGTAAAGAACGCGGACATTAATATTAATAAGTTATTTGAGGCGATACCAGTATTAAAACACGAGGCGGGAGCGCACACGATAAAGGACATAAGCGAAGCGGAGACTGACGAGGGGATATTAAAGACGTATAAGTTAAAAAGGCTAACGCCGACCTTGTGCCACTTGTGCGAGAGAATACACGAGGCCGATAACACATTATTTATATTACAATTCGCGAACGGGGCGAAATTGGCGGGGTGTTGGAAGCAAAAACAAGAGGCCGAAGTTAAAGGCGAAAGCCCCCGCTATATCACTTTAACGTCGGGAACTGCGACGTATGCGGAGAAAATCAAATTTTATATTAAAACCGCCAACGAGAACCGCCAAGTTATCCAACAACGAGAAGCGCAGGAACTCACCGAAAAACTCAACATAATCGGCGCGGACATAATAAACACAAAGGAGGCGTTTTGTAGCAATATTAAGGAATTTATGGAGGAGCAGAGTAAGCCGACGCCAACGTATGACATAATAGCCATTAAAAGCGGGTTAGGCACAGGCAAGACCACGGCAAACTCAAAGGCTATCACCAACCTTATTTTAAACTGCGAAGAGATAACCGAATTAATAAGGGGTGCTACTATTAAGAAAAACGCAGGCGAAATTGTGGAAAAACTAAAAAATAACCCCTTAGCCCGCGATATAATAGAAAAGCATAAAGACAACCCCGCAGAGGCGATATTACAATTAAAACAGACGCCCCGCTTTAAATTCATTGTAAGCAGTTATAGGCGGACACTAGCGAGCGACTATAAAAGCAAATACCCTTTAAATGTGGATTACAGAGACGAGCCGAAGGGGAAATTAAAAAAGGATAATTTGACCATTCAAGCCGATAGTTTTCACAGAATACCGATAAGTAGAGAACCGATAAATAAATTAGTCATTGACGAGGCCGACCAATTCGTCAAGCACTTGACGAGCGATACGTTTAAGAAGTCGCGGAACAACAAGAACAACTGGGAGATAATAAAATATGTAATAGGCACGGCTAAGCAAATAATATTAATGTCGGGAACATTAAAAGCCGATGATATTGAATTCTTTCAAAACATACGGCGGGAATGTGGCAGAGAGGCAAAAACGTTATTTATTAATAACGAACCCCAAAGCAAAACACAACGCCATATACACATTAAGGCGGGCAATATTGGCGAGGCTTACGAACAGATTATTAAACTAAGGCGCGAGGGCAAAAGGGTGCTCGTCCCCGCGAATATTGGTAAAAGACGGCTTAGAACGTTAGCGAAGATGTTAAAGAGGGATAAGCACAAGGTGCTATTAATAACGGGTGAAACAAACAAAACGGAAGAAGTGCGGGAAGCGATGGCGAACGATTATAAGAAATGGGCAGAATATGATATAGTCATTTACTCGCCAGCAATAACGGGAGGCTTAGATTACTACCATAAGGGGTTTTTAATAATATTGTAGCCGTGGCGTGTAATAAAACGAATATGAGCGGGGATTTCTACCAGATGCTGGGCAGAATACGGCACCCGATAGACAGCAATATATACTTATTTTATACGAATTACAACACAGCGACCATAGAGAGCGAAACGCAGTATTTAAGGCAATTGAGCGCAAGCCTTAACGACAGGCAGAAGCGGGATGAAATGGCAACCTTGGCAAATTGGACATATGGGCAATATGGCGCCGTCAATGTAGTGGCAAACGATTACATAAAATTACTGGCTAAAAACAAAGTAGAACAGAACAAAGACGCCCGCCACTGGATACAGAATTTAATAAAGCATTTCATATTAGCAAACTACGAAATAAGCGACTTAGACGAGCCAGACGCGGATGATTTGACATTTAAGGAGGCGAAAATAACGGAAGCAGTAATTAAAAAAGAGGACGCTAAAGCCTTATTTGAAATATTACAGACGCGGAATATGACGAAATGAAGAAGAATAAAGAGGGCAGAGAATGGACGCCCGCGGAAGAAGCTGAATTAAAAAAGGCGAGAATTAAAAAAGAGATGTTGAAGCCCGACGCGGACGAGCCGAAAAGCGCATTATTTTATAAGGTATTTGATGATGACAGATTAAGGGGTTATATATGGAATTACAGGCCGTATAATAAGGAAGGGGGTACATTAAGCGAGGGTTTAAATTACATAAAACAAAGAGAGCAGAACCGCGACGAGAAAAACAGATTAACAACAGATGAACAGGGCAACCCGACGGAGTGCGGGGTTATGGAATACTCATTTAACACGATAAACACAGAACGGCGATATAATAAGCACGCCAACCTTATACAAGTTATAAGCGGGTTAGAAATAAAGAACATATGGGACTTTGAAACAAAGATAAGCGCGGAGGAATTGAAAGAGACGATTAAACGGCAGGAATGGCTAGCAAAAGCCGACGAATTGGTTTTATATACGACAGACACGAAGAAACAGAAAAAGATAATAGATAATATGAACACAGCGACGAATAAAACATTTAGGCCAGTTTTAGATTTTGTTAATAGTGCTTTAAGGGAAGAATGGGGGGCTAGTTTTGTAGCGGTTAATAAGCACGCGAACCATTATACACTGAAACCGAATAAAACATTAGCCGTAATGTTTGAGAAAGAGGAGGAATTAAGGAAAATTAACGGATGGCCTTATTTAGGCGAGTAAAGTATCTCAAACTTGTTTGAGATTGGGGGCTATCTTTTTTTTTGAGGGGGCGACTTTTTTTTTCTTCTTGATTTTATGGGGGTATCTTTTTTTGGTGAGGGTAATGAAGGAATTAAGGGTTAAATACGCTTAATATTGATTTGGGGTATCTTGTCCATTTCTTCTATAAGAGTAGGAAAAGATGCCCCCGAGGCCGAAGTCGTCAAAATATAAAAATTCTTCTTCGTATTGTTTTTTTTTTTCTTATTTGAGGGGGCGACTTTTTTTTAGTGAGGGTAATGAATGAATTAAGGGTTAAAACCTTCATTACAAGCATAGGGGGCGAAAACACCATTTTCTCTATAAAGAATAGGAAATCTCGCCCCCTTATAAGGAAAATGAAGGAAAAAGGATGAAAAAGGCTTTCGTATTGATTTGAAGGAAAACGAAGGAATAACGGGGAAAACAGCAAAAAAACGAATATAACGGATAGCGGGGGCGGAATATTTAACCCCAAGGTATCCCCCATGATAACCATATAATATCCCCCCGTTTAACTTTGCCTGCCGACACCTACCCCCGCTCAACCTTTACTTATTACCGCTCAGCCTTTACTCATTACCGCTCAGCCTTTACTTATCACTGATTAACTTTTGCTTATTACCGCTTAACCTTTACTTACCGACGCCAACAGAGAACAACACGCAACATATTAAAAAAAACTCTTTCATATTAAACAATAGAATAAAATAGAATAATATAGAATGACCACACGAAAGCCAAAAGCCCCCATTGATTACAGCAAGGCCAGATTGTATATTATCCGATCGCCCAATACGAATAAAGTATATGTAGGAGCAACTACACAGCAATTAAGTAAGCGATTATCCAAACATAAAGAAGATTTCAAACGATGGACGAATAAGAAATATAGCATGTTTCTTCTTTTGAAATTATACAGGCGGGAAATGCTTATATAGAACTTTTGAAAGAGTGCCCATGTGATAACAAGAAGCAATTATCAAAAGCAGAAGGCGAGACCATACGCAATACGCCTAATTGTTGTAATCAACGTATAGCAGGGAGAACCGCGGAAGAATACCGCGAAGCCAATAAAGAAATAATCAAACAGCGAGGGAAAGAATACCGCGAAACCAATAAAGAAGCGATAGCACGACAAGGGAAAGAATACCGCGAAGCCAATAAAGAAGCAATATTACAACGAAAGAAAGAATATTATGAAGCAAATAAAGAAGCAATTAACCAACGAAGGCGAGAACGACGACAGCAGAAAAAGGATGAAATCACGAATGCCACCGCGACCACAAAATAAAATAATATCGTCAGGACTTTTACCGCGCCACCAATTTTTGTACTTTTTTGCTCCCGCGGTCTTTTTGCTTTTGTCGTCCCGCCTATCTCCAACGTGTTGGAGATTACCAGAGACAAAAGCAGACCAGATGGCCGACAGCCGAAGCCTTATCCCGCGGAACGCCCCCGAAACTAATGAAGACGTAGAACGGCGAATTAAGCGACGTAAGCGAATGACGAACGCTGACGAGATAAAAGCGGGGATTGAAAAAGCCGAAGGAGATATTAAAGCCTTCATTCATAAAATAGCCTCTTTAGAAAACCAAAAAACTAAAAAAGAACAAGAATTAACAGCGTTTAAAAGGCTCTTAAAGATGCTACTGAATTGAATGAAGACATTAATATTACTAAGGATTTGACCCTGCGACAAGAACATATTACCTCTCAATTGAACCTTGTAAAAAATGGGTAGCACAAGGTGCCACAGAAAAATAGAAGGCTTCAAACAACCTCATTATAATAATGTTATCAGTTTAATTAATACAGGCGTAGATTTTGACGACGCTCTCGCCCGTGTAGTTTCAACGATTAAACCGCCCGCCCTACCCGCACCGATGGACGTCTCCGCCTCGTCCTCCGTGTAATCTGTGCTTTAAGCACATTGTCATTATTAATTTAGAAACAAAAAAGAAAAAACCAAAAAGGGGAAACCCCGCCACACTTTCAAAGAGATTTTATTCATTTTTTACTTTATTTTTAAGCCTCTCACTTTTCCTTATCGGTTGTTTTTTGCCGTCGTCGCCGATTAATTTAAACCCCGCGGGCTCGTTTGCCGTTGTCTCCGCGACGCTCTTTTTTGTCTCTGTTGTCTCTTTCGTCTCTGTCTTTCCTTCCTTTTTTGCTTTTATAAACTCATTTACTATTTTCGCCCCGATTCCGCTAATTTTCCTGAGTGCCGTATTTGTAATTACCCCGCCGTGGTCGTTGTAAATTTTATTAAGTAATTCATTTTTCTCTGCTCTGCTTCCTTTCTTCCCTAAGGGCTTATATTTGCCGTCGTTGCCGTCGTCGTCCTCTATGTCTTCGGCTTCAATTCCTTTGATATTTAAACATAAATATATTTTCTTTCGTAATTCCTCTAACTCGGTTTTAAGGCCTTCTTCCATCATCTCCCGCGGGTCTGCCACATTTACCCATGAATACGAAAAACTCGTTAAAAGGTCGCCATGCCCTAATACATTGCTCACCCACGTATTATAGTTTGTTGTTCTCGGGTCTGCGAAATTCGTATATGAAAGGCTCGCGTATAATTTACGTAACATACTGCTCCTCTGTGTGTAATCAGCAAGCCATGGAAAAACTTTTATTATTCGCTTGTTTAGTTCGTTGTTTTTGTCTTGCGCGAGTTGTCCGTCGTCGTTGATTATAACAGCCCCCTTTTTCTTAAAGTGGTTTCTTATTGCTTCAATTTTCTCTATTGTAAATTCGGGAGTAAATAGAATAACAGGTCTCTCTGTCAGTTCTTTTTTGCCCCTCTCGTTTTCTTTGCTAAGTTGTTATCTTAGCCATGAAGGTTTATCAGGTATTAATTCATATGTATTTTTCGCAATATCTCAACTGGACGGGCTCCCGTTGCTATCATTAGGGCTAAGAGTTTTAAGTATGGGTCATCGCTTAAAATCATCTCGTTCATTTTTCGCCATTACCTCCCGCACAGTCAATCTGTATTTTTTGCTCGTTTTTTGCTTTGACATCCTTTTTTAGTATCCCTCAACTATTTTAATTCGTTCATTCTTCATTGATATTAAATATTTATCTAATTTAGACATCTCATATACTTTTTTTGCTTTGATTTGGTTTTATTGCCCTTGTTCTTACTTCGCTTAATCTTCTGCCTCCTTGAAGTCGTGTTCGGGTAAATAATAGCGTATTTCGCGATAAATAATTTGCATCGCTTTTAATGCTTCGTCTTCTGTTGTTGTTTTACTAAATAATAACAATATAGCATTATGAAAGGCTTTAGACGGCTTCGCATCACTCGTGAAAAAGTTTGATAACGACATCGTATATTTTTTTGCTCTGTGTCTGCTACTTCAACTGCTTGATAAATTTTTTATCGTTCTCGTTCCACATTCTGCTTTATGGTTTGCTTTGGTTGGCTTCGGTTATTACCCCGCCACCTCACTTTCGTTCCGTGTCCTCGCCCCCGTTGTCTGCGGGTCGTATGTTATATAATAGACTTGTTTATATTTTTTCTTAACGTAAAAACAAATAAATATTTAATGATACTTTCCCCTTTTTGTGGGTCTTGTGTTCTGATCATTTATGTAGAATAGACAGGTCTATATGGTATATCATAAAACAAGCCTTAGAAACATAAAAAAAACGACATACGACATATCAAAAATAGACATTCAAATATATCAAAACATACAAAGACGTAAAACAAAATACGAAAAAATGAATACTAAGCCCCTTTCGTCTTTTGACGACAAAAAACATATAAATGAAATTTATATATATTTTATGATAGTAAAATATGTTTTTTGTCGTCAAATGACAAAGGGGCTTAGTATTCATTTTTTCGTATTTTGTTTTACGTCTTTGTATGTTTTGATATATTTGAATGTCTGTTTTTGATATGTCGTATGTCGTTTTTTTATGTTTCTAAGGCTTTTTTTATGATATACCATATAGACCTGTCTATTCTACATAAATGATCAGAACACAAGACCCCACAAAAAGGGGAAAGTATTATTAAATATTTATTTGTTTTTACGTTAAGAAAAAATATAAACAAGTCTATTATATAACATACGACCCGCAGAACAACGGGGGGCAGACACGAACGAAGTGAGTGGCGGGGGTAATAACCGAAGCCAACCAAAGCAACCATAAAGCAGAATGTGGAACGAGAACGATAAAAAATTTATCAAGCAGTTGAATGTAGCAGACACAGAAGAAAAAATATATAATGTCGTATCAAACTTTTTTACGAGTGATGCGAAGCCGTCTAAAGCCTTTCATAATGCTATATTGTTATTATTTAGTAAAACAACAACAGATGACGAAGCACTGAAAGCAATGAAAATTATTTATCCTAAATACGCCATTATTTACCCGAACACGACTTCAAGGAGGCAGAGATTAAGCGAAGTAAGAACAAGGGCAATAAAACCAAATCAAAGCAAAAAAGTATATGAGATGAGTAAATTAGATAAATATTTTAATATCAATGAAGATGAACGAATTAAAATAGTTGAGGGATACAAAAAGATGTAAAAGCAAAAAACGAGCAAAAAATACAGATTGATGTGCGGGAGGTAATGGCAAAAATGAACGAGATGATTTTAAGCGATGACCCATACTTAAAACTCTTAGCCCTAATGATAGCAACGGGAGCCCGTCCAGTTGAGATATTTGCGAAAAATACATATGAATTAATACCTGATAAACCTTCATGGCTAAGGATAAACAACTTAGCAAAGAAACGAGAGGGGCAAAAAAAGAACTGGACAGAGAGACCTGTTATTCTATTTACTCCCGAATTTACAATAGAGAAAATTGAAGCAATAAGAAACCACTTTAAGAAAAAGGGGGCTGTTATAATCAACGACGACGGACAACTCGCGCAAGACAAAAACAACGAACTAAACAAGCGAATAATAAAAGTTTTTCCATGGCTTGCTGATTACACACAGAGGAGCAGTATGTTACGTAAATTATACGCGAGCCTTTCATATACGAATTTCGCAGACCCGAGAACAACAAACTATAATACGTGGGTGAGCAATGTATTAGGGCATGGCGACCTTTTAACGAGTTTTTCGTATTCATGGGTAAATGTGGCAGACCCGCGGGAGATGATGGAAGAAGGCCTTAAAACCGAGTTAGAGGAATTACGAAAGAAAATATATTTATGTTTAAATATCAAAGGAATTGAAGCCGAAGACATAGAGGACGACGACGGCAACGACGGCAAATATAAGCCCTTAGGGAAGAAAGGAAGCAGAGCAGAGAAAAATGAATTACTTAATAAAATTTACAACGACCACGGCGGGGTAATTACAAATACGGCACTCAGGAAAATTAGCGGAATCGGGGCGAAAATAGTAAATGAGTTTATAAAAGCAAAAAAGGAAGGAAAGACAGAGACGAAAGAGACAACAGAGACAAAAAAGAGCGTCGCGGAGACAACGGCAAACGAGCCCGCGGGGTTTAAATTAATCGGCGACGACGGCAAAAAACAACCGATAAGGAAAAGTGAGAGGCTTAAAAATAAAGTAAAAAATGAATAAAATCTCTTTGAAAGTGTGGCGGGGTTTCCCCCTTTTTGGTTTTTTCTTTTTGTTTCTAAATTAATAATGACAATGTGCTTAAAGCACAGATTACACGGAGGACGAGGCGGAGACGTCCATCGGTGCGGGTAGGGCGGGCGGTTTAATCGTTGAAACTACACGGGCGAGAGCGTCGTCAAAATCTACGCCTGTATTAATTAAACTGATAACATTATTATAATGAGGTTGTTTGAAGCCTTCTATTTTTCTGTGGCCACCTTGTGCTACCCATTTTTTACAAGGTTCAATTGAGAGGTAATATGTTCTTGTCGCAGGGTCAAATCCTTAGTAATATTAATGTCTTCATTCAATTCAGTAGCATCTTTAAGAGCCTTTTTAAACGCTGTTAATTCTTGTTCTTTTTTAGTTTTTTGGTTTTCTAAAGAGGCTATTTTATGAATGAAGGCTTTAATATCTCCTTCTGCTTTTTCAATCCCCGCTTTTATCTCGTCAGCGTTCGTCATTCGCTTACGTCGCTTAATTCGCCGTTCTACGTCTTCATTAGTTTCGGGGGCGTTCCGCGGGATAAGGCTTCGGCTGTCGGCCATCTGGTCTGCTTTTGTCTCTGGTAATCTCCAACACGTTGGAGATAGGCGGGACGACAAAAGCAAAAAGACCGCGGGAGCAAAAAAGTACAAAAATTGGTGGCGCGGTAAAAGTCCTGACGATATTATTTTATTTTGTGGTCGCGGTGGCATTCGTGATTTCATCCTTTTTCTGCTGTCGTCGTTCTCGCCTTCGTTGGTTAATTGCTTCTTTATTTGCTTCATAATATTCTTTCTTTCGTTGTAATATTGCTTCTTTATTGGCTTCGCGGTATTCTTTCCCTTGTCGTGCTATCGCTTCTTTATTGGTTTCGCGGTATTCTTTCCCTCGCTGTTTGATTATTTCTTTATTGGCTTCGCGGTATTCTTCCGCGGTTCTCCCTGCTATACGTTGATTACAACAATTAGGCGTATTGCGTATGGTCTCGCCTTCTGCTTTTGATAATTGCTTCTTGTTATCACATGGGCACTCTTTCAAAAGTTCTATATAAGCATTTCCCGCCTGTATAATTTCAAAAGAAGAAACATGCTATATTTCTTATTCGTCCATCGTTTGAAATCTTCTTTATGTTTGGATAATCGCTTACTTAATTGCTGTGTAGTTGCTCCTACATATACTTTATTCGCATTGGGCGATCGGATAATATACAATCTGGCCTTGCTGTAATCAATGGGGGCTTTTGGCTTTCGTGTGGTCATTCTATATTATTCTATTTTATTCTATTGTTTAATATGAAAGAGTTTTTTTAATATGTTGCGTGTTGTTCTCTGTTGGCGTCGGTAAGTAAAGGTTAAGCGGTAATAAGCAAAAGTTAATCAGTGATAAGTAAAGGCTGAGCGGTAATGAGTAAAGGCTGAGCGGTAATAAGTAAAGGTTGAGCGGGGGTAGGTGTCGGCAGGCAAAGTTAAACGGGGGGATATTATATGGTTATCATGGGGGATACCTTGGGGTTAAATATTCCGCCCCCGCTATCCGTTATATTCGTTTTTTTGCTGTTTTCCCCGTTATTCCTTCGTTTTCCTTCAAATCAATACGAAAGCCTTTTTCATCCTTTTTCCTTCATTTTCCTTATAAGGGGGCGAGATTTCCTATTCTTTATAGAGAAAATGGTGTTTTCGCCCCCTATGCTTGTAATGAAGGTTTTAACCCTTAATTCATTCATTACCCTCACTAAAAAAAAGTCGCCCCCTCAAATAAGAAAAAAAAAACAATACGAAGAAGAATTTTTATATTTTGACGACTTCGGCCTCGGGGCATCTTTTCCTACTCTTATAGAAGAAATGGACAAGATACCCCCAAATCAATATTAAGCGTATTTAACCCTTAATTCCTTCATTACCCTCACCAAAAAAAGATACCCCCATAAAATCAAGAAGAAAAAAAAAGTCGCCCCCTCAAAAAAAAAAGATAGCCCCCAATCTCAAACAAGTTTGAGATACTTTACTCGCCTAAATAAGGCCATCCGTTAATTTTCCTTAATTCCTCCTCTTTCTCAAACATTACGGCTAATGTTTTATTCGGTTTCAGTGTATAATGGTTCGCGTGCTTATTAACCGCTACAAAACTAGCCCCCCATTCTTCCCTTAAAGCACTATTAACAAAATCTAAAACTGGCCTAAATGTTTTATTCGTCGCTGTGTTCATATTATCTATTATCTTTTTCTGTTTCTTCGTGTCTGTCGTATATAAAACCAATTCGTCGGCTTTTGCTAGCCATTCCTGCCGTTTAATCGTCTCTTTCAATTCCTCCGCGCTTATCTTTGTTTCAAAGTCCCATATGTTCTTTATTCCTAACCCGCTTATAACTTGTATAAGGTTGGCGTGCTTATTATATCGCCGTTCTGTGTTTATCGTGTTAAATGAGTATTCCATAACCCCGCACTCCGTCGGGTTGCCCTGTTCATCTGTTGTTAATCTGTTTTTCTCGTCGCGGTTCTGCTCTCTTTGTTTTATGTAATTTAAACCCTCGCTTAATGTACCCCCTTCCTTATTATACGGCCTGTAATTCCATATATAACCCCTTAATCTGTCATCATCAAATACCTTATAAAATAATGCGCTTTTCGGCTCGTCCGCGTCGGGCTTCAACATCTCTTTTTTAATTCTCGCCTTTTTTAATTCAGCTTCTTCCGCGGGCGTCCATTCTCTGCCCTCTTTATTCTTCTTCATTTCGTCATATTCCGCGTCTGTAATATTTCGGGCTTCAAATAAGGCTTTAGCGTCCTCTTTTTTAATTACTGCTTCCGTTATTTTCGCCTCCTTAAATGTCAAATCATCCGCGTCTGGCTCGTCTAAGTCGCTTATTTCGTAGTTTGCTAATATGAAATGCTTTATTAAATTCTGTATCCAGTGGCGGGCGTCTTTGTTCTGTTCTACTTTGTTTTTAGCCAGTAATTTTATGTAATCGTTTGCCACTACATTGACGGCGCCATATTGCCCATATGTCCAATTTGCCAAGGTTGCCATTTCATCCCGCTTCTGCCTGTCGTTAAGGCTTGCGCTCAATTGCCTTAAATACTGCGTTTCGCTCTCTATGGTCGCTGTGTTGTAATTCGTATAAAATAAGTATATATTGCTGTCTATCGGGTGCCGTATTCTGCCCAGCATCTGGTAGAAATCCCCGCTCATATTCGTTTTATTACACGCCACGGCTACAATATTATTAAAAACCCCCTTATGGTAGTAATCTAAGCCTCCCGTTATTGCTGGCGAGTAAATGACTATATCATATTCTGCCCATTTCTTATAATCGTTCGCCATCGCTTCCCGCACTTCTTCCGTTTTGTTTGTTTCACCCGTTATTAATAGCACCTTGTGCTTATCCCTCTTTAACATCTTCGCTAACGTTCTAAGCCGTCTTTTACCAATATTCGCGGGGACGAGCACCCTTTTGCCCTCGCGCCTTAGTTTAATAATCTGTTCGTAAGCCTCGCCAATATTGCCCGCCTTAATGTGTATATGGCGTTGTGTTTTGCTTTGGGGTTCGTTATTAATAAATAACGTTTTTGCCTCTCTGCCACATTCCCGCCGTATGTTTTGAAAGAATTCAATATCATCGGCTTTTAATGTTCCCGACATTAATATTATTTGCTTAGCCGTGCCTATTACATATTTTATTATCTCCCAGTTGTTCTTGTTGTTCCGCGACTTCTTAAACGTATCGCTCGTCAAGTGCTTGACGAATTGGTCGGCCTCGTCAATGACTAATTTATTTATCGGTTCTCTACTTATCGGTATTCTGTGAAAACTATCGGCTTGAATGGTCAAATTATCCTTTTTTAATTTCCCCTTCGGCTCGTCTCTGTAATCCACATTTAAAGGGTATTTGCTTTTATAGTCGCTCGCTAGTGTCCGCCTATAACTGCTTACAATGAATTTAAAGCGGGGCGTCTGTTTTAATTGTAATATCGCCTCTGCGGGGTTGTCTTTATGCTTTTCTATTATATCGCGGGCTAAGGGGTTATTTTTTAGTTTTTCCACAATTTCGCCTGCGTTTTTCTTAATAGTAGCACCCCTTATTAATTCGGTTATCTCTTCGCAGTTTAAAATAAGGTTGGTGATAGCCTTTGAGTTTGCCGTGGTCTTGCCTGTGCCTAACCCGCTTTTAATGGCTATTATGTCATACGTTGGCGTCGGCTTACTCTGCTCCTCCATAAATTCCTTAATATTGCTACAAAACGCCTCCTTTGTGTTTATTATGTCCGCGCCGATTATGTTGAGTTTTTCGGTGAGTTCCTGCGCTTCTCGTTGTTGGATAACTTGGCGGTTCTCGTTGGCGGTTTTAATATAAAATTTGATTTTCTCCGCATACGTCGCAGTTCCCGACGTTAAAGTGATATAGCGGGGGCTTTCGCCTTTAACTTCGGCCTCTTGTTTTTGCTTCCAACACCCCGCCAATTTCGCCCCGTTCGCGAATTGTAATATAAATAATGTGTTATCGGCCTCGTGTATTCTCTCGCACAAGTGGCACAAGGTCGGCGTTAGCCTTTTTAACTTATACGTCTTTAATATCCCCTCGTCAGTCTCCGCTTCGCTTATGTCCTTTATCGTGTGCGCTCCCGCCTCGTGTTTTAATACTGGTATCGCCTCAAATAACTTATTAATATTAATGTCCGCGTTCTTTACCTCCGCGGGTCGTGTGTTGGTTATCTCGTTGTGCTCGGCCGTGGTTGTCAGTGATTGTTCATATAAATCATTTGAAACCTCGCTTATGTCCTTTGTAATAAGGCGCCCGCCTTCAATTCCTTCCACGAGTTCCAGCCGTCGGGTTTCTCCTTTCTTAACCGCATAAGGCGCGCGCATTCCGCTTGGAGTTCCTGCTTTATGATAAACGGCCAAATCATAGCCTAACTCTTTATAATCGGGCAATTCGTCTTTAATGATTTGTTTAATTTCTAACGGGTCGCCGTATAGTTCGCCACTATTACCCACGAAATGAAACGAATTAACATATTTTTCTTTCTTGCTTGAATATCCGCACCCGCTCAAGGCTATCATATCCCCGTTAAATAGTTCTTCAAAAGCCTCGCGCGCTTGTGTATAGTCAGATACTTCATTTAAGGCTCGGTCTTCCTCCGTATCATATGCCCTGTCAATGTCTGCGTATGGTTTCACAAATAAGGCTGTACCTAAACTTTCCATGGCGTGTGGGTTCTCCTTTATGAAGTCCAATAAATCGGCCGTATTCACCTTTACGGCATATAATGGCGACGCCTTCATTTCGCGAAAGAAAACGCGATACCCGCCCGCGTCGGTATTTAATTTTGCGTTAGGGTTTTTATCTTCACTAACATATACCCCTCGGTCAGTCCCATACCCGCTCATTTTTTTTGTTTGTGTTATATCTCGGATAAAATAAAATTAGCCAAAATAAAATAATTAATTCGGTTTCTATATTTAAACCGCCTTAACTCCTTAAATGAAATTTCAACCTCATAACCCTTATAAATAAAAAGAATATAAATATATAATTAATTAATTTCATCTAAAATTTATATACCCCCTATAATATAGAGAATGACAGAGCAACAGCAAAAGCAAAGGGTAGGCCGTCCCGCGGGAGTATCTAAAACGGGTTTAATTGAAAGGCCAACCGCGCACACAGAGAGAAAGGGCAACGCGTCGCATAGTATAACATATATTAAAAAGCAGTTAGCAAACGGCGACATACGATATTATAAAAAAGAAAGGGTTTATAATCGCGTGCAAGAGAGAAAACGACGCACCATATTAAACGCCAAATATACGCCAGTCAAACGGGCTAAAATATCAAACATAAAGAAAGCATTAAGCGAAAATATGGATAAACTCAGCATAAACGAATTAGACACACTAGCCCGCATTTTTACAGAGTGCGATATTAACGCAGTAAAAAATAACATAATACGATTACATAAAGAAGACTTAGCGCAGGCGCCAGCAATAACGGCATAAACCCGCGAGCAATACAAAGCATAATTGTATATATTATCTCATATATATGAGATTAGGGCTCCCGCTTATAACTGGCGGGGGTTTTCCTTTTTTATATAGACAAGTCAATTTAGTTAAATAGACTTTGGCGAGAAAAATGAGCAACCAAGGCAAAAAAATAAGCAGTGAAGAAGGGCGGGCATTTGTGAGAATGTTGATTAAAAAACATTTAGAAAGGCATGATTTCACAGACGACGTCAAAGAAAAATGTTTTAAATGTTTAATCAGCATACACGACGACGACGACGACGACAACACAACAGAAGACGGCTTTATATTCAAAGTCATAAGAACACACGAACCCAAGGACGCAGACAGCAAACCAAGGACAAAAGCAAAATTAAATTCAATTATAACAGAGTTTAAAAAATTCGTTTATCGGGTGAGAGATAAATATAAATGTGATGTTATTGAAAACGGCTTTAATGAATATACAAAATATAAGGGGAAAAATGAACCCATATTTTCTATACACGGCGAAAACGGCGAAAGAATGGAACTATTAAGGGCGGATTATTACAAACAACTCACAGAGGGATACGAGGCAAACAAACAACAAATAAAGGATTTGAGAACGGCAAAAGCCCTTTTAACCACGGAACAAAAGGAACACAGGCGAACAACGGGAGAATTAAAACAGGCACAGCAAATCATAAGCCAATTACGGGAAAATAACAGAGAACTAAAAAGTAAATATAAGGCGCTATCAAATAAAAAAATGAAAGAAAAACAACAGGCGCCCCCTATCTCCAACGCGTCGGAGATAATCCACAGCGACAAAGACGAAGAACAAGACGAAAGCGACGAAGAAGAAGAAGACGAAGAAGAAGACGAAGAAAGCGAAGAAAGCGAACAAGAAGAAGAAGGCGAAGGAGACGAAGGCGAAGGCGAAGAAGACGAAGGCAACGAAGGCCAACCAGAGGGCAAGCGGGCTATTATAGAGGGCGAACCAGACCCACCATATTTGGACGAGATAGAACCTGGCTTATTTACCCCAAATATTTAAAGAAACCGCCAACACATAACACAAGACGACAAGAACAACAAGAGCAATCATTATATTATATGAGCAAAAATTCTTTAATCTCCTTCATATGTGCTTTAATTTCTTCATGGTTATTTATAGCCCACGGGGTGTCGTTTTCGTGTGCGGTTGTTGCTTCTTCTAAATAATCACATAGCAAAACCAAGGCAGGCGAGGCAAGGGCGGGCGGGTTGTCTTCGTCATATAATCTCTTAACCGCTTTATATAAATTATAGATTTTCATGATTAAAAGCCTATCAGAGGCCATTAACGCAGAATGAGTTTTATTTTTTTCAACGGGTGGGGGTTTCTCAGTATCAATAAGGGTAAATTTTTTATCGTTTAAAGTAAATGATTTTTTTATTAATCGCCCCGTCTTCGCTTCTCTGTCTTCGCGACACTCGGGGGTTTTGACATTATCGCGATACTCGGGGGCTTTGACATTATCGCGATACTCGGGGGCTTTGGTTTCTTCGCAACACTCGGGGGCTTTGGCGCCGCCCCCCTTCTTCGTTTTTCTTTTTTGATATGCTTTTTTGTTGTATTCTTTGCGTTTTCTCTTGTTTATGTCCTTCATGTAAATATAACATTTTGAACAAGACTTTAAGGGCAAACCGCCGACGCCTAAAACGGGGTTTGAAATATCCTTTTTACACCGCGAACAGAGGGGCAACGAACCCGCCATTATATTTATGAGTTTATTAAAAGTTTATTAAAAGTTTATTTCGTATCTTATATAACATGTCGGATATCATTGAAGACATTATTTTAAAGAGTTGTTTAAAGTGCGGGAGGGACAAGCACAAGAGCAAATTTAAAAAGGGCGGTAATGTATGTAAAGAATGCGCAAAGTGTAAAAAGAGCCAGTTAAACAATGTATGCGAAAAAATAGATTACTTAAACAACATGAGCGACATGACAAACAACGAAATTGAAATATTATTTAGTCGGTATAGAGCGTGTTTAATGGAGGCTAAAAGACAAGGGGCAGACGGATTACTAACAAAGGCCTTCAATAATAAATTATTTGAATTAGTCGGCGAATTTTGCGAGGCTTTAGACATTAAACCAGACGAACCCCGCCGTATTGTGCGAGGCGATACAATAACGTTTATGAGAGAAAATGCGACCATAGAACACAGACCGCTTAATTTAAGACAGGTAAAGAGCCCAGAGCCCCCATTAACGGATGACA
Source organism: Paulinella micropora (assembly GCA_019918135.1). Taxonomy (NCBI): domain Eukaryota; phylum Cercozoa; class Imbricatea; order Euglyphida; family Paulinellidae; genus Paulinella; species Paulinella micropora. Next base: position 387,006 of record WBZZ01005350.1, read on the forward strand.
GCGACAATTAAATTTATATAAAAATATATAGATAATATATATAAGACTAGTATATACAGGGGCGTATGTCGTCTATACAACAGCAGACCATAAGCGAGAAATTTAATAAAATTATTGAAACCATAGACACAGAAGACGACCCCCGCTTATTGGTATATTTGGATACATTAGAATTATATATTCAAGCCCGAATTAATAATATTATAACTGATACCCCAGAATACGAAACGACAACCAATTAAAAGAGCGTCGCGGAGACAACGAATTAAAAGAGCGTCGCGGAGACAACGAATTAATAAAAAATGTCTATCTTGAAAGAAGCAAATGCGGGCTTAAATGATGATGTTTTTAATTTAGTTTTGGTTTATGCGGGTTATGGTAAAAAATGCTTTCAATGTGGTAAAAATGCCACATGTAAGCGTGGTTGTGTTTACCAGATAACGACCGCTGACGGCCATTATGGAAGCGAAACGGATATTAAAATTATATTCAAAATGATACACGACATACGAGAAGGCGGGAACCCATGGAAGATATGGAACGAAAAAAAAACATATCTTTAAAGAGGTTAAACTAACAATAAATAAAGTGTTGTTAATATCACGAAATCACGACGAAAACACCTTTTACGGAGTAGTTGAAAAAGTACCCGATAATTTAACCCCCCAATCTCAAATATATGAGATAATTGATAAATTAGCCCTTAAAAAATACATTAAATACACAGCCGAAGACTTTTTTATTTATAAGCAGTTAATGCGGGACGACACCACAGACAGCCAGCCCGTGAAACTATTGAAAACGGCTAAAGTTAAAGGGGGCGGTTTTTACGCCGAGATAAGGCGAGAGGTTAAACTTAAATGTTTCTTTCGTGGTTGCGGTATGTCTTAAAGGGCTTCACGAATGCCCATTTAAAAACGCTTCAATAATAGAAACATGCCCATTAATGTTATTTATATTTTGTTTTGATGATTCATATATATTAAATTCTATCAAAATACTCTTTAGTTTTGCGTAGATGTCTAATATTTCTTTTTTTTCGTGATTACTTAAAGATTTCTTCAATTTCCCTTTTTGTTTGGTTAAGCCGCACAGACAAGACTTAAAACAATAAAAGATATTATTAGGGTTGATGTTTTTCAATTCATTTAACACGAAAAAAGGCGCATTCTTAAAGTTATTGTATATATACGAGTCTGCGAGCACGCGGAGCCTATGAAATGCTAAAAATATTTTATTTTTGATTTTGTAGTATTTAGAACGTAAGCCATAATTACAACTTAAAATATGCCCTACGTGTTGAATTTCACTAAAGACAGCAACGGCGCGAATTGATAACAAATATAAGCGGGTTTCTTCGTGATATTCTTTAATAATATCTCGTATTACTGAGGGTAATTTAATGTAGATATCCATTTTTCTCGCCAAAGTCTATTTAACTAAATTGACTTGTCTATATAAAAAAGGAAAACCCCCGCCAGTTATAAGCGGGAGCCCTAATCTCATATATATGAGATAATATATACAATTATGCTTTGTATTGCTCGCGGGTTTATGCCGTTATTGCTGGCGCCTGCGCTAAGTCTTCTTTATGTAATCGTATTATGTTATTTTTTACTGCGTTAATATCGCACTCTGTAAAAATGCGGGCTAGTGTGTCTAATTCGTTTATGCTGAGTTTATCCATATTTTCGCTTAATGCTTTCTTTATGTTTGATATTTTAGCCCGTTTGACTGGCGTATATTTGGCGTTTAATATGGTGCGTCGTTTTCTCTCTTGCACGCGATTATAAACCCTTTCTTTTTTATAATATCGTATGTCGCCGTTTGCTAACTGCTTTTTAATATATGTTATACTATGCGACGCGTTGCCCTTTCTCTCTGTGTGCGCGGTTGGCCTTTCAATTAAACCCGTTTTAGATACTCCCGCGGGACGGCCTACCCTTTGCTTTTGCTGTTGCTCTGTCATTCTCTATATTATAGGGGGTATATAAATTTTAGATGAAATTAATTAATTATATATTTATATTCTTTTTATTTATAAGGGTTATGAGGTTGAAATTTCATTTAAGGAGTTAAGGCGGTTTAAATATAGAAACCGAATTAATTATTTTATTTTGGCTAATTTTATTTTATCCGAGATATAACACAAACAAAAAAAATGAGCGGGTATGGGACTGACCGAGGGGTATATGTTAGTGAAGATAAAAACCCTAACGCAAAATTAAATACCGACGCGGGCGGGTATCGCGTTTTCTTTCGCGAAATGAAGGCGTCGCCATTATATGCCGTAAAGGTGAATACGGCCGATTTATTGGACTTCATAAAGGAGAACCCACACGCCATGGAAAGTTTAGGTACAGCCTTATTTGTGAAACCATACGCAGACATTGACAGGGCATATGATACGGAGGAAGACCGAGCCTTAAATGAAGTATCTGACTATACACAAGCGCGCGAGGCTTTTGAAGAACTATTTAACGGGGATATGATAGCCTTGAGCGGGTGCGGATATTCAAGCAAGAAAGAAAAATATGTTAATTCGTTTCATTTCGTGGGTAATAGTGGCGAACTATACGGCGACCCGTTAGAAATTAAACAAATCATTAAAGACGAATTGCCCGATTATAAAGAGTTAGGCTATGATTTGGCCGTTTATCATAAAGCAGGAACTCCAAGCGGAATGCGCGCGCCTTATGCGGTTAAGAAAGGAGAAACCCGACGGCTGGAACTCGTGGAAGGAATTGAAGGCGGGCGCCTTATTACAAAGGACGTAAGCGAGGTTTCAAATGATTTATATGAACAATCACTGATAACCACGGCCGAGCACAACGAGATAACCAACACACGACCCGCGGAGGTAAAGAACGCGGACATTAATATTAATAAGTTATTTGAGGCGATACCAGTATTAAAACACGAGGCGGGAGCGCACACGATAAAGGACATAAGCGAAGCGGAGACTGACGAGGGGATATTAAAGACGTATAAGTTAAAAAGGCTAACGCCGACCTTGTGCCACTTGTGCGAGAGAATACACGAGGCCGATAACACATTATTTATATTACAATTCGCGAACGGGGCGAAATTGGCGGGGTGTTGGAAGCAAAAACAAGAGGCCGAAGTTAAAGGCGAAAGCCCCCGCTATATCACTTTAACGTCGGGAACTGCGACGTATGCGGAGAAAATCAAATTTTATATTAAAACCGCCAACGAGAACCGCCAAGTTATCCAACAACGAGAAGCGCAGGAACTCACCGAAAAACTCAACATAATCGGCGCGGACATAATAAACACAAAGGAGGCGTTTTGTAGCAATATTAAGGAATTTATGGAGGAGCAGAGTAAGCCGACGCCAACGTATGACATAATAGCCATTAAAAGCGGGTTAGGCACAGGCAAGACCACGGCAAACTCAAAGGCTATCACCAACCTTATTTTAAACTGCGAAGAGATAACCGAATTAATAAGGGGTGCTACTATTAAGAAAAACGCAGGCGAAATTGTGGAAAAACTAAAAAATAACCCCTTAGCCCGCGATATAATAGAAAAGCATAAAGACAACCCCGCAGAGGCGATATTACAATTAAAACAGACGCCCCGCTTTAAATTCATTGTAAGCAGTTATAGGCGGACACTAGCGAGCGACTATAAAAGCAAATACCCTTTAAATGTGGATTACAGAGACGAGCCGAAGGGGAAATTAAAAAAGGATAATTTGACCATTCAAGCCGATAGTTTTCACAGAATACCGATAAGTAGAGAACCGATAAATAAATTAGTCATTGACGAGGCCGACCAATTCGTCAAGCACTTGACGAGCGATACGTTTAAGAAGTCGCGGAACAACAAGAACAACTGGGAGATAATAAAATATGTAATAGGCACGGCTAAGCAAATAATATTAATGTCGGGAACATTAAAAGCCGATGATATTGAATTCTTTCAAAACATACGGCGGGAATGTGGCAGAGAGGCAAAAACGTTATTTATTAATAACGAACCCCAAAGCAAAACACAACGCCATATACACATTAAGGCGGGCAATATTGGCGAGGCTTACGAACAGATTATTAAACTAAGGCGCGAGGGCAAAAGGGTGCTCGTCCCCGCGAATATTGGTAAAAGACGGCTTAGAACGTTAGCGAAGATGTTAAAGAGGGATAAGCACAAGGTGCTATTAATAACGGGTGAAACAAACAAAACGGAAGAAGTGCGGGAAGCGATGGCGAACGATTATAAGAAATGGGCAGAATATGATATAGTCATTTACTCGCCAGCAATAACGGGAGGCTTAGATTACTACCATAAGGGGGTTTTTAATAATATTGTAGCCGTGGCGTGTAATAAAACGAATATGAGCGGGGATTTCTACCAGATGCTGGGCAGAATACGGCACCCGATAGACAGCAATATATACTTATTTTATACGAATTACAACACAGCGACCATAGAGAGCGAAACGCAGTATTTAAGGCAATTGAGCGCAAGCCTTAACGACAGGCAGAAGCGGGATGAAATGGCAACCTTGGCAAATTGGACATATGGGCAATATGGCGCCGTCAATGTAGTGGCAAACGATTACATAAAATTACTGGCTAAAAACAAAGTAGAACAGAACAAAGACGCCCGCCACTGGATACAGAATTTAATAAAGCATTTCATATTAGCAAACTACGAAATAAGCGACTTAGACGAGCCAGACGCGGATGATTTGACATTTAAGGAGGCGAAAATAACGGAAGCAGTAATTAAAAAAGAGGACGCTAAAGCCTTATTTGAAATATTACAGACGCGGAATATGACGAAATGAAGAAGAATAAAGAGGGCAGAGAATGGACGCCCGCGGAAGAAGCTGAATTAAAAAAGGCGAGAATTAAAAAAGAGATGTTGAAGCCCGACGCGGACGAGCCGAAAAGCGCATTATTTTATAAGGTATTTGATGATGACAGATTAAGGGGTTATATATGGAATTACAGGCCGTATAATAAGGAAGGGGGTACATTAAGCGAGGGTTTAAATTACATAAAACAAAGAGAGCAGAACCGCGACGAGAAAAAACAGATTAACAACAGATGAACAGGGCAACCCGACGGAGTGCGGGGTTATGGAATACTCATTTAACACGATAAACACAGAACGGCGATATAATAAGCACGCCAACCTTATACAAGTTATAAGCGGGTTAGAAATAAAGAACATATGGGACTTTGAAACAAAGATAAGCGCGGAGGAATTGAAAGAGACGATTAAACGGCAGGAATGGCTAGCAAAAGCCGACGAATTGGTTTTATATACGACAGACACGAAGAAACAGAAAAAGATAATAGATAATATGAACACAGCGACGAATAAAACATTTAGGCCAGTTTTAGATTTTGTTAATAGTGCTTTAAGGGAAGAATGGGGGGCTAGTTTTGTAGCGGTTAATAAGCACGCGAACCATTATACACTGAAACCGAATAAAACATTAGCCGTAATGTTTGAGAAAGAGGAGGAATTAAGGAAAATTAACGGATGGCCTTATTTAGGCGAGTAAAGTATCTCAAACTTGTTTGAGATTGGGGGCTATCTTTTTTTTTGAGGGGGCGACTTTTTTTTTCTTCTTGATTTTATGGGGGTATCTTTTTTTGGTGAGGGTAATGAAGGAATTAAGGGTTAAATACGCTTAATATTGATTTGGGGGTATCTTGTCCATTTCTTCTATAAGAGTAGGAAAAGATGCCCCCGAGGCCGAAGTCGTCAAAATATAAAAATTCTTCTTCGTATTGTTTTTTTTTTCTTATTTGAGGGGGCGACTTTTTTTTAGTGAGGGTAATGAATGAATTAAGGGTTAAAACCTTCATTACAAGCATAGGGGGCGAAAACACCATTTTCTCTATAAAGAATAGGAAATCTCGCCCCCTTATAAGGAAAATGAAGGAAAAAGGATGAAAAAGGCTTTCGTATTGATTTGAAGGAAAACGAAGGAATAACGGGGAAAACAGCAAAAAAACGAATATAACGGATAGCGGGGGCGGAATATTTAACCCCAAGGTATCCCCCATGATAACCATATAATATCCCCCCGTTTAACTTTGCCTGCCGACACCTACCCCCGCTCAACCTTTACTTATTACCGCTCAGCCTTTACTCATTACCGCTCAGCCTTTACTTATCACTGATTAACTTTTGCTTATTACCGCTTAACCTTTACTTACCGACGCCAACAGAGAACAACACGCAACATATTAAAAAAACTCTTTCATATTAAACAATAGAATAAAATAGAATAATATAGAATGACCACACGAAAGCCAAAAGCCCCCATTGATTACAGCAAGGCCAGATTGTATATTATCCGATCGCCCAATACGAATAAAGTATATGTAGGAGCAACTACACAGCAATTAAGTAAGCGATTATCCAAACATAAAGAAGATTTCAAACGATGGACGAATAAGAAATATAGCATGTTTCTTCTTTTGAAATTATACAGGCGGGAAATGCTTATATAGAACTTTTGAAAGAGTGCCCATGTGATAACAAGAAGCAATTATCAAAAGCAGAAGGCGAGACCATACGCAATACGCCTAATTGTTGTAATCAACGTATAGCAGGGAGAACCGCGGAAGAATACCGCGAAGCCAATAAAGAAATAATCAAACAGCGAGGGAAAGAATACCGCGAAACCAATAAAGAAGCGATAGCACGACAAGGGAAAGAATACCGCGAAGCCAATAAAGAAGCAATATTACAACGAAAGAAAGAATATTATGAAGCAAATAAAGAAGCAATTAACCAACGAAGGCGAGAACGACGACAGCAGAAAAAGGATGAAATCACGAATGCCACCGCGACCACAAAATAAAATAATATCGTCAGGACTTTTACCGCGCCACCAATTTTTGTACTTTTTTGCTCCCGCGGTCTTTTTGCTTTTGTCGTCCCGCCTATCTCCAACGTGTTGGAGATTACCAGAGACAAAAGCAGACCAGATGGCCGACAGCCGAAGCCTTATCCCGCGGAACGCCCCCGAAACTAATGAAGACGTAGAACGGCGAATTAAGCGACGTAAGCGAATGACGAACGCTGACGAGATAAAAGCGGGGATTGAAAAAGCCGAAGGAGATATTAAAGCCTTCATTCATAAAATAGCCTCTTTAGAAAACCAAAAAACTAAAAAAGAACAAGAATTAACAGCGTTTAAAAAGGCTCTTAAAGATGCTACTGAATTGAATGAAGACATTAATATTACTAAGGATTTGACCCTGCGACAAGAACATATTACCTCTCAATTGAACCTTGTAAAAAATGGGTAGCACAAGGTGGCCACAGAAAAATAGAAGGCTTCAAACAACCTCATTATAATAATGTTATCAGTTTAATTAATACAGGCGTAGATTTTGACGACGCTCTCGCCCGTGTAGTTTCAACGATTAAACCGCCCGCCCTACCCGCACCGATGGACGTCTCCGCCTCGTCCTCCGTGTAATCTGTGCTTTAAGCACATTGTCATTATTAATTTAGAAACAAAAAAGAAAAAACCAAAAAGGGGGAAACCCCGCCACACTTTCAAAGAGATTTTATTCATTTTTTACTTTATTTTTAAGCCTCTCACTTTTCCTTATCGGTTGTTTTTTGCCGTCGTCGCCGATTAATTTAAACCCCGCGGGCTCGTTTGCCGTTGTCTCCGCGACGCTCTTTTTTGTCTCTGTTGTCTCTTTCGTCTCTGTCTTTCCTTCCTTTTTTGCTTTTATAAACTCATTTACTATTTTCGCCCCGATTCCGCTAATTTTCCTGAGTGCCGTATTTGTAATTACCCCGCCGTGGTCGTTGTAAATTTTATTAAGTAATTCATTTTTCTCTGCTCTGCTTCCTTTCTTCCCTAAGGGCTTATATTTGCCGTCGTTGCCGTCGTCGTCCTCTATGTCTTCGGCTTCAATTCCTTTGATATTTAAACATAAATATATTTTCTTTCGTAATTCCTCTAACTCGGTTTTAAGGCCTTCTTCCATCATCTCCCGCGGGTCTGCCACATTTACCCATGAATACGAAAAACTCGTTAAAAGGTCGCCATGCCCTAATACATTGCTCACCCACGTATTATAGTTTGTTGTTCTCGGGTCTGCGAAATTCGTATATGAAAGGCTCGCGTATAATTTACGTAACATACTGCTCCTCTGTGTGTAATCAGCAAGCCATGGAAAAACTTTTATTATTCGCTTGTTTAGTTCGTTGTTTTTGTCTTGCGCGAGTTGTCCGTCGTCGTTGATTATAACAGCCCCCTTTTTCTTAAAGTGGTTTCTTATTGCTTCAATTTTCTCTATTGTAAATTCGGGAGTAAATAGAATAACAGGTCTCTCTGTCCAGTTCTTTTTTTGCCCCTCTCGTTTCTTTGCTAAGTTGTTTATCCTTAGCCATGAAGGTTTATCAGGTATTAATTCATATGTATTTTTCGCAAATATCTCAACTGGACGGGCTCCCGTTGCTATCATTAGGGCTAAGAGTTTTAAGTATGGGTCATCGCTTAAAATCATCTCGTTCATTTTTGCCATTACCTCCCGCACATCAATCTGTATTTTTTGCTCGTTTTTTGCTTTTACATCTTTTTTGTATCCCTCAACTATTTTAATTCGTTCATCTTCATTGATATTAAAATATTTATCTAATTTACTCATCTCATATACTTTTTTGCTTTGATTTGGTTTTATTGCCCTTGTTCTTACTTCGCTTAATCTCTGCCTCCTTGAAGTCGTGTTCGGGTAAATAATGGCGTATTTAGGATAAATAATTTTCATTGCTTTCAGTGCTTCGTCATCTGTTGTTGTTTTACTAAATAATAACAATATAGCATTATGAAAGGCTTTAGACGGCTTCGCATCACTCGTAAAAAAGTTTGATACGACATTATATATTTTTTCTTCTGTGTCTGCTACATTCAACTGCTTGATAAATTTTTTATCGTTCTCGTTCCGCATTCTGCTTTATGGTTGCTTTGGTTGGCTTCGGTTATTACCCCCCGCCACTCACTTCGTTCGTGTCTGCCCCCCGTTGTTCTGCGGGTCGTATGTTATATAATAGACTTGTTTATATTTTTTCTTAACGTAAAAACAAATAAATATTTAATAATACTTTCCCCTTTTTGTGGGGTCTTGTGTTCTGATCATTTATGTAGAATAGACAGGTCTATATGGTATATCATAAAAAAGCCTTAGAAACATAAAAAAACGACATACGACATATCAAAAACAGACATTCAAATATATCAAAACATACAAAGACGTATCACAAAATACGAAAAAATGAATACTAAGCCCCCTTTCGTCATTTTGACGACAAAAAACATATAAATGAAGTTTATATATATTTTATGATAGTAAAATATGTTTTTTGTCGTCAAAATGACGAAAGGGGGCTTAGTATTCATTTTTTCGTATTTTGTTTTACGTCTTTGTATGTTTTGATATATTTGAATGTCTGTTTTTGATATGTCGTATGTCGTTTTTTTATGTTTCTAAGGCTTGTTTTATGATATACCATATAGACCTGTCTGTTCTACATAAATGATCTATATATGTATATATATATATGTATTCATGTAATTACTAAAATTCTACGATAGTCCTGAAACAACCCTTTTGCTATTTTGTCCCGCGCGGATGGTGCATGTTAGCATAAGTCTCTCGGCCGGTCTGGACCAAAAACTACATTTACTATCCACAATCACAACCTTTCCACAACCACAACTTTCCTAGTTGTTTTTCTATTTTTCTACTCACTGATGCCACCAGTTGATATGGTCGAAATACAGAGTGATTCGAACGAAAAAGCTAATGCAGAAATGTCACTATGTGTTGTATTTTTCGACTGTATCACACCTGGTGGAGCCAGGTGGCAGGAAACTAATGATTTTTGTGGTGGCAGGATTCTGTGTTTTTTAACAGCCAAACTTTGCGGCTTTCCCCTGCAAAATTGGCTGGTCCATTTTGATCGGGGAAAGTGGCAATCGACTTTTCAAGCCAAGCTCTATCAGAATCTATAATAAAAAATTTTGTGGTGGGCGGTGACACAGGACCGCCACCCACAAGTGTGGGTCCTCTTATTTTTGAAATACGTACCAGCTACAAATTTTTTTTTAATAACATTGACCGCAGCAGCCGCAGTAGCAGCAGAAGCAGCCGCGAGCAGCGGGAGTGAGACTTCTGCCGCGAGTGACTCTCAGCCGCAGCAGCAGCCGCAGCAGCAGCCGCCGCAGTTGGATCTCGTTTAATATTAAAATCATTTTTATTATATCTCTTCCACTTCACATTCAGATTCTACCGGGTGGTAAGTATTTTACTAAACTAGTGTTTGCGTAAAATATTAATAAGACTCATGATCACGATGAAGCTTCAAGAATAGAGCGGCGGAGTAATGAATATTTTCAACTGTTTAGCAGAAATAATGTTTTATTGTATTAATACTACAAAAATTATTATTAGTTTTCATCATCTAAATTGAGTCTGCGACGTTTGTTCCTGTTCTCCGAAGTTGTGTTCGGCCGCGGGATCTCCTCTACGCGCAATTGTGCTACCATAGCTTCACGTCTGAGACATAATGGATTACGAGCTGAGCTGGCAGGATTTGCGGTGAGGAGATCCTGAACCTCAAAATCATCAATAAGTTTTCCATACTCATCAGCCACCTGTATATGTCCAAGCTGTGAACTATTTTCAATTCTGTGAGAAGACTCTATACAAAAATTATGCAAACGAAAGCAAGAAGTAAGAATTGCAAGTGTGCCAGCGAAAGATGTAGTAATCGGCTTCCACAAAATACCCCATCGAGCAGTAAGCATTCCAAACGCTCGCTCCACATGTATGCGAAGCTGAGATAAATGGAAATTAAAAGAGTCTTTGTAAGGATCGATTCTGCGGATGAATTTGCCTTTGTAAGGGACCAGCAAATATTCATGAGGAATGTATCCATTGTCACCAACGAGGTAATGTTTGAGAGGAAGTCTCTTTAACATGTCGTCAAGACCACTGACTGTATACGCAAGCTGATCATGCGTCGAACCCGCGCATCTCACGTCAGCCCAACGAAATCGGAGATCAGGTCCGCACGCTAGCTGTGCATTGATGCCGAAGTAGCCTTTCCTGCATAAATATTTCATCCTTATTATTATTAGAAACTACATGAGGCATGCAAAGAATCTTACCTGCAGAAATATTTTATAGGATTGGGAACTTCATGAGGCTGAGGACAAGGGATCTTGAAAATAATGCCATCGATAGCGAGAAGGCAATCATCGAAAATGTGAGGCACAGAAGATAGAGACTGCCACCCAGCGGCCAGACTTTCAAACTCACTTTCATCTGGAAATTTCATAGACTCACCCAGCAGACTGTCACGATTCAACAACAAAATAACGCGCCATAAACATTTATAAAAAGTACTTTCTCCAACTCCGTGTAAGTCAGCAATGTCCAAGTAACTCCCCCCCGCAAGGAAACGCAATGTCATAGATATTTGTAACTCAGGTGCCACACTCGCATAACAGTGAGCTTTAGCACACCTCTAGCTCTGGTCGGAGCCGAGACAGAAGAGTATCAAATTGCTCTTTTGTCACTCTGTATCTCCGCTTAAACCTGCGATCTGACAAGGAAGCTACGCGAGTCTCCCAATCCATGCGGTGTCTTTTACTTCCAGGAGTGAAAGCCTTCTTCTGAGACAGCTAGAAAAGCAAAGAAAAGAACAGAAAAGAAAAGAAAAGAAAAGAAAAAAAAAGAAAGCAAGCAAGAAGTCACACAGAAAGCTTAAGAGTAATAAAGAAGCTGGAAAAAAGGCAAGAAAAACGATCACCGATGTGTAAATGAAAGGAAATTAAAGAGAAAGAAGCGAGACGAAAAAAAAATGATAAAAAGAGACAACAAAGAAGAAAGAAGAAAAGAAGAAAGAAAGAAGAAAGAAAGAAGAAAGAAGAAAGAAACAGTGAAGAATTAAGAAAGAAGGAAAGAAAGAAGAAGCAAAAGGAGCAATGTAAACACCTTCGCCAAGGACGTGAGGAGTAGGAGTTCACCCAAGGCATCGCCATCTCACACTTGTATGTGCTCAGTGGAAGAGAACAGCAGAATAGAAGCATCTGATGGTAGATGATGTTTGTAGATCATTACAGGCTCAGGCTAGCATTTCTATCCTTCGAAGTGCTAGCAACAAGAAAAACAAAGGAGTTTAGAGGGGGTGTCTTTTGTAGCAGCAATACGAAGCGATGCAATGCAAAAGTATTTTTCTTTTTATATGTATAGTGTCCCCAAGACTTGTACATTGCATTGTGAGCAAAAGTACAGAGCCAGAGAGCTTGTTAAGTTTGATGTGGCAGTAGAAAGGGAGGGTTAATCACGTCTCCACCCTTCCTTCTTGCAGCACCAGGTCGAAGACGATTAGCCCCCGGGCCGGCACCACTATCTGGTGCGTAACGGCTCGATTAGCCCAGTTTGGGCTAATTTAGCCCGAAATAGAACCCGTGTAGAACGGGCCTTAGGAAGCGGTCGCACATTTAGACAAATAAATCACAGAACTTGCTGTCGCACATGGATCCGACATGGACCTCTTCTGTCGTGATCGCTCTGGGCCATATCAACATCTCTGGCTTCTTTTGCATCCAGCTGACGGGCGCTGACCGCATCTTGTGCTTCTTGCTGAGCTGCTAGGAGCCGTCCATCCTTACAATGTGCAACATGTGTACAAAATGTGCACAAGGATATCAAATCGTCGCATGATTTTTCGTCGGATATTTTTTTGTTGGCTCTGATGGAAGAGGGGAGGAAAGATGGATATCAAGGAAGGAGATATGAAGGACAACTCAGCGCTTGGAACAATTTTTGCCTTGTTTTCTGAAAAACGTTTGTCCCCTTTCTGCGTTTACGTACTAAAGGTTTACAAGACCCCCCCCCCCCCGGGCGTGCGCAAAAAACAGCAACAACAACAACAAACAAACAAAAAACAACACAACAACACAACAAACCAACCTTGAAACATCATATGAACTGAAATGTGACCATGCACAGCGAAATTGTGGTAGATAGATTCCAAACTTGAAAAACTGCTGGTTGTAATGGCAAAACTGGCAATACTAACACAAGGATTTTTCTTTTTTTCTTTGGTCCCCTCACGTGACGTCTGGTCTGGGTAGGATACCCCGTCGTGGGTTGCAACCCAAGTGAAACTCTGGGGTATTCTGAGGTAGTAGATAAATACACATTTTTGGGGGGGATTTTTTCGTGCCTCAAAAACCCCCTTCCAAAAATGTATTAGGCTTAGTATTCATTTCCCACAAATCAATACTAAGCAACAAAACAGCAAAATAAAAAAGCAAAAAATTTTGATAAATACAAGAAAGCAAAATAAAGAAATATTTCTTTCTCTTAATTTCGCTTTTAAATAAAAATCAAAGTCAAGCAGACAAAATAAAAGTAAAGCAAAAAAAAATTTAAGTAAAGCAATAAAGGTTGTTGCAGCAGTTCCCTTGAGGGTATCATTATCGTTGGTCAAACGGACCTTGCTGGACGAGCCGGACCGAGTCCTCTTGCTCATGCGTGGTAGAACTCGTGGTGGGTGCAGACCGGGTGTGTCTGACTACTGTTCGAAACCCTTGGCTTTTTGGTCTGGTGAGGGAGAAACGCGTCCTTCTCTCTGCTAGCACAGAAGGGGAGACACTGTCGTTTCCCTCGACCAGAGATCTGACCAGACGGAGAAGCGATATTTGTACATTAATTTTGTATATTTTTTGTATGTCTGTATATATGTCATGTATGTTTATATTTATGCTACATTGCATGTCTATATGTGTATACATTGTATCTATGGATGTTATATACATTGTATGTACATGCATATTTGTATGTACTTGTATATTCGTTGTTGTCGCTTCTCTATTTTGTGAACAAAAACTTTCTGTGGTAAAAATGTGGTTAGCACTTCTTTTTTCTGCAGTGCCTAACGAAAATGGGTGGGAATGGTGAGTAACGGTCGGAACCGTGACTAAAAATATAGTTGAATAAATAAGTTAGAAATCGTTATACTAGCATATATAAGTCATATTAATAATTTGTGCCGTTGCGGGCTGAACTAGTATTCGAGTCTGATCACGTTGGTCCGATGATTACTATTTCAATTTAATTCACTGTTACTTGGGCCAGTAGTAGTTGATTTGTCAATAGGCAGGACAGTCAATAATACCAATGTTAACTGAAAATGCGTAAGACCTGTACCTAAGTTAGTCAGTTTGTGACGTGGGAGTCAAAGAGTCAGTTCTTTATTTATACGAGTTATAAACTTGAAGTGCGTTTCCATACTGCGTGATAGTCTTGCTAGGTCGCCCGGATAGATCCTGAAAGGGGTCGGTAAAGGTTCCACGATGGGCAGCTTCCCAAAGGTTATGAGCCTTGGAACTGAGAAAACAGTGGGTTTAAAGCAAGAGTACATCCCGCAGTTGGATGGTACCACTCGGAATTATTCCTACTTCCCGGTTACAAGCTAGTGAACTATGCAAAGGGCATCAGTGCCTGGCATGGTGAGTGTATTGCGCTGGCATTTGATGACCCAGCAAAAGCAAAGGCTAAATATCCTTATGATCCAGCGAAAGCACTGGAGATTGAGGAGAGGGAGTAGCCTGATGAACCAGATTCAGAGGATACCCCTGATACCAATTCTGACGATGAAGGCAATGTGTCAGATGGGGGTAGACAGAGACCAAAGACGAAGAAAGATGACGGCAAAACGCCCACTGAAGACAAACCGAAGGAATAGGCTAAGCTAACTGACGAACAAAAGAAACAGTGGAGAGAGAAAAGAGCTAAGAAATTGAAACGTGAGAAACGAAGACAGTCGAAACGAGCACACACACTAAGAGTGAAAGTAGTACAGAAAGAGAAGAAGCATTATGAACGCATGCGAACACTACAACTCATTCTGTCTGTTGCTTTTTCTCACCCTGTTGTTGTTCGATACTTACGTACTAAGACAGTGACAGGCCCGATAGAGGTGATAGAGGCAGTAAGGGCCAAGTTCGGTTCAATCTCCGGGGTTAACAAGAACATAAAGGCGCAAATTTTCGAAAACATGTATCCAAAACCCGGACAAAACGTTGATGCATGGTTGAATGATTATGTTGCAATGAAGGGAGAGGTAGAGAGTCACAGAACTCATCCATTTGATGAAGATGACCTTATAAGAGCCCTGCTTGCTAAGCTTGCAAAACACCCCGCATATGGAGAGAATTTCAAAGCACTTTACTTCAACCTACCACCCAACCTAAGACCTAGATTTGACGATCTAGTTGACAGTGTGAGAGACACATGGGCGTTGTGGAGAAAAGATAAGTGGAAGGGAGAAGAGAGGAAAGAAAGGCCAGAAAAGCCCACGAGGCAGAAGAGGGAGACAAACCTCTTGGTAGGTGATAAGGGCGATGAGGACGAAGGGGGTAAGGGTAAGCACAGAAAGTTCAAGAAGAAGGAGGAGTGGTGGCTCAAAGTCACTTGTTATGAGCGTAACGAGAAAGGTCACTAAGAAGTATTGCCCAACAAAGAAACCCCGAAAGAAAAGTCAAGCGAGTGAAGACAAGAACGACAATAAAAAGAAAAAGGAAACACCTCAGAGCAACAAGAACAAAAAGTCTCTCAAAGACAAAGACATGAACCTCATTAGAGAGGAAGAACAAGAAGGGAACACAGAAACAGATAGTGACGCTTTACTCGTCTTCATGAGGGGAGATGTCCTAGACGACCCTTGGGAAACCCCTGACGAAGAGAGAAACAGGGAGAGAGCGAATGTCCAGTCTGGGGAACCTCAGACTGAGCCAGGTGCTCGTCCCCTGTCAACAAATCGAAGTGACGGAGGAAGTCCCTCCGCCACACCAATCTCACGCTCTCATAGTCACTTAACCAGGGACACCTCCACAAACACCCCACAGCGTCAAAACTCAGCCCCCAAAACACCTCTGACAACCATTGAGAGGTACAGCCGAGACAGACCGAGGTCCCTTAAGTGTCACGGGAAAAACAAAAAGAATAGTCCTTGTCAGATCTCACTTGAGAAAGACAGGAGGGGTCCTAATGCTGAGCAAGCTTTTAGGTTGACCTATGGGTTATTTTGTGGTTATCACGCGAAAAAGCAAGACAAAGAATATCCTTTGCTTGACCTAGCTGTCAGCCCAGACCTCCGTCCTCCTAAATCCCCTTACTACCCAAACGAGAGAGGTTTGCGAGAAGATGCAAAGGCGAGAGGCACAGTCATACCGCACAACCTCACTACCACATTCACCGACCAAACTCCACAGAGGGAGGGAGAGAGTGAGCAAAAAGGAGTGAAAAAGGAAGTGAGGGGGAGTAAGCGGCTAGAGACACCACCACAGAAACACACCTCACCACACAAACACCTCACACCGCATCATCCACACAAGTCATGCAAACTGCTGACACGCCCATGCAAAGAGAGAGTAGTGAGGAAGAAGAAGATGAAGAAGAGATGGAGGAATATGATGATGAGAATGACTCTAGATGTTCTGATGAAATCAAACATGATATGGCTATGGCAGCATGTTTGGACGATGATGACGTGACATTTACGCGAAAAGGGAATGTTAAGAAATATTTGCAGAAGCATAACTTTCTGAAGGAGACTCACGATGCGAGTGGGAGTCCGGCATCTGCCGGACTGCCCAGTGTTGCTGTAGGGACCGGGGAGGCCAAGAGGAAGCAGCGGGGAGGCACGGCGGCAACCCCAACACAACAATCAGGTCCAACACCCCAAGCTCAACCACACACCAACACACCACCCACCATCACTTTCAAAGACATAGCACAGCTCGCTCAACAACTCACAACAACATGCATTAGAGAAAGCAGTGGTGAGGTGAAGAGAGTGAGTGAAGGGAAGTTAGTGCTAGATGAGTTCTTGACAGATGTGGTGAGAGCGATAGAGGGAGTGTATATAGCACACGCAGCACGCACGACACTATCCCCACCAACACAGACCCAAGACAGCAACACCTCACAGCCACCAGCACCATCACAACACAAGAACAGCAAACAGAACTACGCACTAGTGTTAGTCCTTCCTTCCTTCCTTCGTTCGTTCGTTCCTTCCTTCTTTCCTTCCTTCCCTTCACTCCCACTTACTCCGCTAATCTTCCTGCTGGTAAGCTTTCCTTCCTTCCTTCCTTCCTTCCTTCCTTTCCTTCCTTCCAAGCTTTCCTTCCTTCCTTCCTTCCTTCCTTCTTTCCTTCCTTCCTTCCCTTCACTCCCACTTACTCCGCTAATCTCCCTGCTGGTAAGCTTTCCTTCCTTCCTTCCTTCCTTCTTTCCTTCCTTCCCTTCACTCCCACTTACTCCGCTAATCTTCCTGCTGGTAAGCTTTCCTTCCTTCCTTCCTTCCTTCTTTCTTTCCTTCCTTCCTTCCTTCGTTCCTTCTTTCTTTCCTTCCTTCCCTTCACTCCCACTTCGCTAATCTTCCTGCTGGTAAGCTTTCCTTCCTTCCTTCCTTCCTTCCTTCGTTCCTTTCTTCTTTCCTTCCTTCCCTTCACTCCCAATTACTCCGCTAATCTTCCTGCCGGTCAGCTTTCCTTCATTCCTTCCTTCTTTCCTTCCTTCCCTTCACTCTCACTTACTCCGCTAATCTTCCTGCTGGTAAGCTTTCCTTCCTTCCTTCCTTCCTTCCTTTCTTTATTTCCTTCCTTCCTTCCATCTTTCTTCCTTCCTTCCTTCCCTTCACTCCCACTTACTCCGCTAATCTTCCTGCTGGTAAGCTTTCCTTCCTTCCTTCTTTCCTTCCTTCCTTCCTTCTTTCCTTCCTTCCTTCCTTCGTTCCTTCCTTCTTTCCTTCCTTCCCTTCACTCCCACTTACTCCGCTAATCTTCCTGCTGGTAAGCTTTCCTTCCTTCCTTTCTTCTTTCCTTCCTTCCTTCGTTCCTTCTTTCTTTCCTTCCTTCCCTTCACTCCCACTTCGCTAATCTTCCTGCTGGTAAGCTTTCCTT
>WBZZ01005350.1:410000-430000 GCA_019918135.1 Paulinella micropora
CACACACACACGCCGCGAGTGAGTGATTGAGTGATTGAGTGAATGAGTAAGTGAGTGAGTGAGTGAGTGAGTGAGGTGAGTGAGTCAGTGAGTGAGTCAGCGAGTGAGTGAGTCTGTGAGTGATTACCCCCCCCCCCCCCCCTCATCCCCACTGTATGCAGTACCAAGCAAAATATCCGCGCCCGGGGAACATGTTTGGAAGTGTAGAGGTATATCTCATCTCAGCCTCGCGTGCTATGGACTTTGATATACAACCGTATACACCTAATCATCGTGATTATTCCCTGAGCCGTACGAGCTGTCAGACAGACTGGGTAAATCCATTTCAAGTAGGCCCAGCTTTACGGTCAAGCGTGGGTGAATAAGGCCCAAGGTATTGCACCCTGTGTCAACGATGACAAAGATGTCAAGTGCCTTGTCGATGCCTTGATTCAGTCCGGCAATAGCCAGGACCCGTCCTTGAAGGACATTGGCCTTACGCAGACGTCCGGGAGCGACATAGTGGCATTCAAGAGCCGTGTCGATCTCGGCGTCAAATGCTTTTCTGGTTCTTACCTGGTCGGGGTCGTCCGTTGTCGCCTGGGCGGTCATCACCGCCGACACCGAGGCCTCCTTGCGCTCTTTGCCGCGGCGATCCTTCGGTCTGGGACCGGAGCGTTGCTTCGAAGACCGCGGAGGGCACCAGTGAGTGGGAGTTGAGTCCCTTCTCCAAGTCGCGCATGCGAGTCCGACAGACTTCTAAAGTGTGGTTGGGTTTATCTACCTTTCCAAAATGTTTGCAGAAGGAGCAGGCTCTTGTTGCGCGGCGCGCGATTCTCCTTGGCGGAGTCCTTCGTCCACTGGGCCGGCTTGGCGATCTCGATAGCATTGGCTCCAGAGAAGCGTAATGTCCTGGTTGACATACGCCCGCCGGACAAACTCAAACGCACTGCCTTTGTGTTGGTCTGGTTTCGGGCCGGACTTCGGCTTACTGGGTCGCCGACACTTGCTTCGCCACGATGCAGTTGACTGCCTGAAGGGATGTCGCGGGGCCACTTGGTCCTCGTCTTCTTGGTGCTCGGCTTGGCCTTCTCCTTGCAAGGAGGGTGTCGGCTGCTTTCGGACTCCGGGGCCGTCAGGATCATCTTGGGGTCCCAATCCGTCAAAATGCGAGGGTTGGCTTTGAGGATGAGGTACCTCAGCTCTTTTAGCGTGCGAGTCGACGGGATACTTCTTTTCTTCCGTTCTTCCTGCCAGAACTCTATGTGTTGTATCTTCATAGGGGAGACACATCGCCGGGCTACCTCATACTTATGGGCTTCCTCGGCCACTAGGCTTTCGTTCTTCAGCTGCCTAAAAAGCTTCTGCAAGCGTGTGATAAGGTAGCAAGATTTTCTTTCGCTCGTCGCTTCATGTCATTCCTGTAGCTTGGGCCAAAAGATTTGGTGACGTGATCGTAAACTATCTCTACTTTCCATCGTGAGCCTACACGATAATCTAACCAAACCCATGGCAACAGTTGCAGGGACTTCACGTAGGAGTCTTTAAAAGAGATCCTTGCTGGCCACGCATTGAGGAAGATTTCGGCCTCTGACTGGGTCAAGCAAAGAGTAAGATTGGAGAGGAAGAAACACAGCGTGTATCCTAGGCATACCTGGTCGAATTTCAGCTTCTTAATCTCTCTCAACCGGCGTTGGTACTGTTCCGTGGCGGACTCCGTGGGTGCGGCCATCATAAGGACGGTGCTACCACCGAAAGTTACACCGCTGCGGGTTCTTGACGGCAGTGCATCCCGGGAGCTACTCTCTGAAGTCGGCTCTCGACTAGTGGAAGCTGTGCCAGCCACCGCACTAGTTGCCGCCGGAGGGATCGTAACCTCTGCTTCGGCCGCTCGGGGGCTGCAGGTTCGGGTACCATGCTACCAGACTTGCCATCGGCTGCTATGGGAGCAGTGACAGTATCGTCTGCCTCACCTTCTCTGTCCCCGTCGCTAGCCGGCGGGGTCGTCTGTCTATCTATGGGGAAAGTTACACCGCGTTGTGGGGCAGTACTGGGACAAGTGGCTGATCATGCAAGGCCCGGGCTCCGGCAATTCATATAGGCAACTTTGGGCCCCAGGACCATCGGACAGGACTTGACTCTCACGACGTATTAATATCATCAGTTTCCATCCAACCCAGCCACCGTGTGGAGAGCCGCCGAAACAACTTACGGATGTGTGCCCACACCTCGTTCAAGTTGCCGCTGTTGCGGGACACGGGTTATCCGGGCTAGAGCTATTAATATTAATATTTCGAACGCGTGACGAGATTCATGAGACCTGGTCTCCACGAAAAGGCGTACTCAGACTGACTCTGCTATTATCATACCCTCGGGCATGAGTCACGGTAAACATGCCGACGAGAGTGTCTTAGATTATGGTTTCAACTCATGCCTTGTGAGCGTGACGGTCGCCGGGTCGGTGGCAAACGAGGGAATCTGATCATACTGAGGTTCTCTGTCACTGATCATCGAGGTCAAGTTCTTGAAACTTGTGGGGACGGGATATTATTCATAATAAGTATAGTGTTTGCGTAAAAATTAATATCGCCGGCACAGTCGGTTCTAAGCAAATTTCATACAATAATAAATCATGTGACAACTTGAGCTTATCCATATTGCTTTCGTTGATGATTAGTAAATGGACTTGGCACTTTTCGCAAGCGCTGCTCTCAGCTTTTATTCATTCATTGTATTAATAGCCGTAGAGCAGAAATAAAATAAAAATGAGTCATAGTCCTTCGCTATCTGTGTCACGCGGCTCCCCACGATTACTGCGGACACTTTCAAGTGGCAAACTATCCAACTTTGATCTCATCGTTCTGTATTATTGTAATATTAATATCAATCATGACGATAGGTATTAATGAAATTGCTATTAATATAAATAATGTCATGGAAAGCTCAGGACAAGAGCTTTCAAAGGACGTGCTCAGAATTTTCGTACATCATAGTCTAGATAAATAGATAAATAGATAGATAGATAGATAGATAGATAGATAGATAGATAGATAGATAGATATATAGATATATAGATAGATAGATAGATTGTGGGCATCACCCCCCGAATTATCCAGTAAAAAACTTATTTATAGATTTCGTCTGGCCGGACATGTCTGAAATGCCAATGTGATCCTGGTCTTGCGGCTTTTTGTCTTTGCGTCACTGAGCTAATATAACGAGACATCATTCTCTTTTTGAGGACTGTGTTTGGTTATATTACCGACTTACTCTTCCATTGAGCTATCGTTGGGGATAGTACATTTGGAGTCCATAGCTAAAGGCTGATTTCTTTTCTGATCTGTCGTACAGACATCAGATAAGCACAAATTTATTTTTCGCTGATCTGTCGCACAGACATCAGACAAAAACAAACACCCCTACTCATCCTCAAACAAAAAAACTTACAAACAAGCAATCAATTTGTCACAAGCTGGCATAACCTTTAGCCCTTGTGCACATTTGGCTTCTGTGTGCTCTTCTACAAGACACCAGACCACACCTACTCCACTCCCTCTTGCTGCTTGCATAAAGCCAAGTAGGACAAGTGCGAAACAAACATCAGACAAACACACAGACGGAGGAAAAAACGAGCAAAGCACTTCCACTCTCTGTTCTGAACCACTTTCCTTGCATTTTCTCTGCAGAAACCAGAGGAGATTACACATCTCTCACACAAGAGCAAGACAAATATCGAAGCACTGTCCGACAACAGACTGACTTCTATAAAACAGCTCTTTTGACCAAACTATCGTTATCTCTGTGTAGGGCCTTGCGAAGCCTCTCTTCAACAAAGTGAGGTTTGAGCACGAAAGAGTGCCATTGCAGGATATCAAGTATGGCGACACTCTTACACTGTGCGACATATACGACATATCTGCAACACTACTGCATCTTATCAACTTGCTGAGACAGTATGTATGCATGTATGCATGTATGTATGTATGTATGTATGTATGTAGTATGTATGTGTACAGCGCTGTTAGTCAACAATGTTCCTCAGGTGAGACAAAGGTACACGCACACACACCAAAATATATGCATATTAATATTTGTACATGTCTTTAATGATGATGCATGGCCTGTGTCAGGGTCCCTGGCCCAAGTACTGGTGGTGACTCCTACGTCTTCGCCATATCAATAAGATCAGGGCGGCCCGTGCTATGGGGGGGGGGGGGGCGGATCAAATTCAAGTTTTCCGATGTTAGTAGTAGTAGTAATACATCACTATTCAAAACTGGAACTAAACTAAGTATTCAGGTGTTGGTTCAGATATTCCAGATAAATCATTGAAGATGATTACTTAATAACTTGAAGATAGTAGTATGGAAATACTAGAGTTCAGGACTTAAATTAAGTAGTAGTGATAAATAGCCATTGATTGCATTCTTCTAACTTAAGAAATGATAAAAATTATTAGTACTACTACTTGACTCAGGAAACTGAATTAATAATTCTATGGAAATATCAATAACAAAAAGCAACTTCATTGTCACCTCACGAGTCTTCATTATTTAAAAGTCGTTCAGCGGAAAAAATAATAACTGGCAATTCAAGTTTAGGCCGGTCCCTTTTTTGAAAATTTTAGCCCACCTGTCAGAAATTTTACCCGGCACCGGTCAGAAATTTTAGCCCACCAAGGAAAAAACCATATAATCATGGTGGTGTGGACATCACCCCCCGAATTATCCGGTAAAAAACTTATTGAAAGATTTCGTCTGGCCGGACACGTCTGAAATGCCAATTTGATCATGGTCTTTTGGTGGCTTTTTGTCTTTGCGTCACTGAGCTAATATAACGAGACATCATTCTCTTTTTTGAGGACTGTGTTTGGTTATATTACCGACTTACTCTTCCATTGAGCTATCGTTGGGGTAGTACATTTGGAGTCCATAGCTAAAGGCTGATTTCTTTTCTGATCTGTCGTACAGACAGATAAGCACAAATTTATTTTTCGCTGATCTGTCGCACAGACATCAGACGAAGACAAACACCCCTACTCATCCTCAAACAAAAAAACTTACAAACAAGCGATCAATTTGTCACAAGCTGGCATAACCTTTAGCCCTTGTGCACATTTGGCTTCTGTGTGCTCTTCTACAAGACACCGGACCACACCTACTCCACTCCCTCTTGCTGCTTGCATAAAGCCAAGTAGGATAAGTGCGAAACAAACATCAGACAAACACACAGACGGAGGAGAAACGAGCAAAGCACTCCCACTCTCTGTTCTGAACCATTTTCCTTGCATTTTCTCTGCAGAAACCAGAGGAGATTACACATCTCTCACACAAGAGCAAGACAAATATCGAAGCACTGTCCGACGACAGACTGACTTCTACAAAACAGCTCTTTTGACCAAACTATCGTTATCTCTGTGTAGGGTCTGACGCCCCATAACTATTTCAACAGAGAAAAGGAAGAAGGAGAAGAAGGTTGCATAGAGTGATAAGAATAACAGAAAAAAAAAGAAAAAAAAAACAGACGTGACTCTCATAACATAAGATGGAAGACGAGAATGAGCAGGCTGGTGTGACACCAACTGATTATGGTCCTAGTGAGGGAGGAGAGGAGCAGGAGACTCAGTACTCAGAAGAGAGGGGGGATAGAGATGGAGAGGAGAGAGAGGAGTATACGTATACAGCCGATGTAGAGTCGACAGGGGGGGGGGGGGGGTAATGCACAAGAAGCGAGTGCAGGTCAGACTGGAGGCTCTCCACTGACAGAGGCAGAGAGAGAGATGGAGGATGTTGGCCAGAATATCCCAAATACATGGGAACAGTTGGCTACATATGATGATGAAGAGTCCTTCTTCCTTAACTACCCAACCTATTATAAAACACACATCTACATTCCTTACGAGAAAAGGAATAGACCAGGACAAGGTCAAAGCAACCTCCTGATCGAAATTCCTGGCCTTGCGAAGCCTCTCTTCAACAAAGTGAGGTTTGAGCACGAAAGAGTGCCATTGCAGGATATCAAGTATGGCGACACTCTTACACTGTGCGACATATACGACATATCTGCAACACTCTACGCTGCTGTGCTCGTTGCGGAATTTTATGAACGCACAAACATACAGTGGAAAAATAAACGCACAACTGCAGCATGGCTGTCTGTCTGTGGTGTCCCCACTGATATCAAGAATCTAGAAAGAAAGTTCGAAGGTAGAAACCAAAGTGGCATTGAGTTTGCCCTTGAGGCTTTTGTAACTGCCTTCACACGGGCTTACAACGAAATGTACAAAGCACTGAAAGACAACACAAGGCAACATCCTGTTTACGAGGAGGTTGACCAGTCTTGTCAGGTGCTTGAACGCCTCACACAACTCCATAAGGGCCTCTTTGAGGGGAAGGAGCAAAAACCAACATGGAAACAATGGGCCCACACGAAGAATCACACTCTCATTAAAGGCCCTCTCACAACAATCCCAAATAATAACAGAGCTGATAAGTCTTCCATGAGAGAAAAGGCACACTTCCTCTCTAGTGCCACAGGGCTTGCACAGTTCGTGACTCATCTAGCACGACAGGTGAAAGAAGAAGAGACGAGACAGAAAGAGGAGAAGGAGCAGAAGGAGAAGATAGCTGTGGCAATGGCAGTAGCACGGGTGGCTCCACAGCCAACGGCTCCACCTACCACATCTAACCCAGCTCCCAAGAAAGCAGGAGGAGGATCCACAGGAGGAGGATCCCAAGGGGGAGGGACAGTAATTAACTTGACTGACTCCCAGAAGAAAAAGCAGGCGCTGCAGGCAGCCCTAGCTAAAATCAAAATTGGGGGAGGGGGCCTTAAGCTCTATGCTATCACTGCCAATGAGGCTGACACAGAGAAGACCCTCATAACTAAGCTCAATGAGATGGACAGATGCTTCCAGCAAAACCAGTGTGAGGTGGAGCAGGAGTATGAAGTCCTAGAACATCTCTGTGATCGATCCCTCCTTGGAGCTGGTTTTGATCGTATAACTTACGAGAAGTACAGAGGAGAGGAGGAGCTAGCAAGGAAAGGTGGACATGCAGAGATGAGTTGTACTCTGGCCATTGCTGCCCTCATTCGATACTTTAAGGCAAGTGGATACCAACACTTGTGCACTGGCACATTGATTGGGTTTGAAATTTTCGACTTAGTATCGGAGCAGTTGCAGTCTATCACTCAGCTTGCATCTGTCTTAACAAATGTGGGCACCCAGTACACTCTCTTTTATAACCACAAAGCCATACTCCTATATTCCTCAGTGCTTTGCACGTCTACAACAAAAATAAGCTCACACTGCTCATGCAAGACTGCAAAACCTTCGACAAGGTAAAGCACTTGAACTTTTTGGAGATGAGCGTCTTTGAGGCCACGACTAAGGCCGTGAGCCCAAAAATGTTGTGGACCGAAGTAATGACCGCTTGTCAGAGGCTCGACAGCCAGACAGCATCCTTGATCGGTTCTGCATCGGCTTCTGCTCAACCGCAAGCCGCACATACGCAACGATCTCTAGGAAAGCGACCAAGAGAGAACAGTCGTGAAGCTAACACACCTTGTATTCGTTGGTGGGCACGGGCACAATGCTTCAAACACACAAATAAGACATGCCCGTACAACCACGATGTCGAGGACACCCGCATCCGAAACACACTCCTCAAGAACGTACGGTCGGACGAAACCAACACCGTCGCCGTTCTGCGCCGACTGCGCAAGGATCAGGGGTGGAAATTACAGGATGTCGCGGACCATGACCACGAACTAGCTGACGCGATCAATTCTCTTTTCGCTAGAGATGATCAGAAGACGGCAGCCATAGAAGCCGCAAGTAGAGGAAGAGGTGGAACACGAGGAAAAGGAGGAGGGAGAGGAATCAATCGAGGAGGAGGAGCCCCTTTCGCACGAGGCACATACACTCGCGGGGGAGAGAGAGGATTTGTGAGAAGAGGAGGAGGAAGAGGTGTATTTCAAGGTAGAGGAGGAGGAAGATGGGTTGGCCGAGGTGGATACGGCAGCGCAGAGCGCCCGTACCACAGAGATGGGAGCTGGGCAGACGGCTCGAGCTCAAGCTCGAGTTCCTCAGCACCACAGGCCTATGCGACATCAGGCGCAACCACCACCGACACTGATGCCGACTCAGGTAACAGATTTGAGGTAGTCCAATGACTAGAGAAGGAGGGAGAAAACAGAACAACATGCATTGCACGATACACCGTTGTGCAGGTCCCAACCAAGGGTACCAGTGAGTTTAAGAGCCCACAGCAGGCCACAGACCAACTCAAAGGTAGTACAATACCAGTACACCCATCACGACAACAAACAGTGCATGCTGCTAATAGGCAGGCGAGTAAAGCGCTGGCAAAGAGAAAGCAGGCGGGCCTGTCGCAGCCACAGCCGAAGAAAGTAAGAATAGAACCGGCAATCAATCTTATCAACTTGCCGAGACAGACAATAGACAAGGAGGATGGAGGACATCAACCTCTCCTCACGGTCTCAAACAGAGAAAGCAAGGACAATCATCCTTCGCTTGTGAACAATACCCAAAAAGACATTACAAAAACGGCGGAAAGGGAGGAGGAGGCGAACCTCGAGAAAAGGATACAGATTTTAGAACACAAGCTCCTTGTATTGGCCTTAAAAAGTCACCGGCCAGACGCTTTATGCTATACGAACCTTTTTTGTGAAACATTAAATACCTTTATAAACGTTGGTAATGATACTATAGCGAATATTAATATTGTCGGCCGGAAATTTACTACGAAACACTATGCGTGGTTAGAAACTAATATGAAAAAATCATCTGGCACCTTGAAAGGAGTTAGTAGTCGGACGGATATAACGGGCATCATCACTTTAAATTTTAAATTGAAATCCGGACAAGTATATCGAGTGGACTTGTACGTTGTCTCCGAATACCACGGATCTGTTCTTTTGTCGTACGACCAACTGGCGACAATGAACGTAGTGATTGATTGCGTCGCCAAAAGAGTCATATACGGCGTAGAGCCAGGAGAAGAATATACTGTCGACTCTCTCCATGCTATTGACTCATACGAGGACCTAGGGGTAGCATCGAAAGGGAAACAGGTGGCCATTACACACGCATATATATGCCAACGGACGCGGTGTCTAAAGATGGTTCAAACCTGTCAGACAAGAGAGAGGCGGAGGTCTATACGGCTACAGTCTCTACACAATGGGATAAAAAGTCGATAGACGATCTCATTGAAAAGAGGAAAGAGGAGATTATATGCATGGGGAAAAGGTGCCCATCGTTGGCGAGATTTGAAGAAGGAGCAGGGGCCGATGTATATATTACCAACGGGTATTGTTTTCACGTAAAGGTGGAAGAGAAGGACAGACAGGAGTTTATACCGAGGAGAAGGGGACGACTCCCTGATATCCCGGCAGAAGATATTAAAAGCTTTATTACCGAATTCTGGGGTGACGAGCCTACGTGGCCGCGCTCACTGACAGAAGTGAAAAAGTGCCTACGCACTCTTTTTGAAAATAATAAACCATATACGGTCATACTCCCGTACAATGAGAAGGCGATATGGGCACAGGAGATACGGGACCGGCTTATTGATCATCCGATACCGGTGCCCTCACGGAAGCAACACTTAGTGGTGGCTTGTCGTCTCGGGACTCGTGAGCAGAGCATTGCATACAAGCGGAAGCTCAGAGACCAGGACAAGTTGAAATTGATTCCTCAAGCATTCACATGCTTCGATGGTTTCTACACCCGAAAAGCTCCGTTGCAATATGCGAGATTAATAGATATGTTGGTAGGTCTGGCGGAGGACGACGAACCAAACACTGGCACATATGAAAAAACGGGAATGGACGATATATCAGAAGAAGAGTTGGGCTTGGAGAGGACAGAGCACCCCTCAAACATCACAAGAGAATGTCAGAGGAGGAGTTTAAGGCGGCGATAGATGAGAAATTGGCAGGAGGAGCAGGTACGGAGAAGGAGAAAGAGGTTTTGAAAGAGAGATTGAAGGCGAACAAAATGATTTTTGACCCCCCTCAAGCGGGAGGTGTCAAGCCGGAAGACTTCACCGCGGTTATTTGTAAAATACCAGGTGCTGAGCCTTCCCCGGCGCCACGACGGGCAAATCTGAGTATACATGAAGCAAAGATCGCAGAAGAACAAGCACGACAGTTACTCGATGAGGATTTCATTGAGAGATCGACATCTCCAATAGTTTCCCAACCGAGACTGGTGCCTAAACCGGGAGGAGAATGGCGCTTAACGGTTAACTATGCCCGCGTCAATAAAATTTTAGAGGAGGAACGAAATCCATTACCTACTCTTGAAGAAGGAAGGCGAGTATTGCGGAATTCCAAGCTATACTCAGTCATTGATCTGAAGAATGGCTTCTGGCAAATTCCACTGGATGAAAAGTCCAGATGGCTGACTGCATTTGTAGTAGGAATGGAGATATATCAGTGGAAAGTACTTCCGATGGGACTCAAACAGGCCCTGGGACTCTTTCAGAAAGCGATGCAAAGCATGCTGAGTAGCAAATATAATGACCAGACAGAGGGAGGTTTCATGAGGAGAAGAGGACAGAAGGCGGGAGAGTACGCATTTTGTTACATCGATGACATTATCGTGTAATCCAATACGATGGAAGAGCATATCGACCATCTAACATATATTTTCAAGCGTAATATATTTGGGGTACGAAATCTCTTACAATAGAGTCTCGATATGCAAAGAGAAGAGGGAGGAGATCATGAGCCGGCAGAGGCCGAAGAATCACACAGAGCTGCACTCATTTCTTGCGATGGCGCAATATTACAGCAGTTCATACCCAATTGGGGTGCAACTCGGGCTAAGTTGGAGAGAATGATCGACTTCGGTGATTTGAGAAATGGGATGATGAAGCCTTGGAAGCGTACAACACGCTCAAAGATCTCATCTATAAAGATCCGAAGGATGGCGGACTCGTGCTGATGATGCCCGACTTTTCGAAGCAATTCGTAGTCGACACAGACGCATCAAAGTTCGCGATCGGGCGCAGTCTTACAACAGGAAGATGAGGAGAAAAAGTTGCGCCCGATCATGTTTATAAGTAGAAAGTTGTGCTCGGCGGAGCGAAACTATTGTACGAGACAGAGAGAGGCACTGGCGGTGGTCTGGGCCCTCAAACGGTTGAGAGAGTATTTATGGGGTGGACCTCAGTTTATAGTAAGGACTGATCACCAGAATTTACTATGGCTGATGAATCATGAACAGACTGGCCGTCTAGCGAGATGGCATGCATTCTTGTCATGTTTTAATTTTACAATGGTCCATCTACCCGGCAAGCGAAATGTTGTCGCTGACAGCCTCTCCAGGCTAGAGTTTCACTCAGAAGTGGCAGCTCTCGTATCATCAGCAGAAATGGAGGATCTATCCCCAGACTGCACATACGAAGTGCATCATATCGAGTCGATGCAGATGGCGAGAGGGGTCCGATATAACCGATCGGGTCTACGTCATAGCCCGCAAGGTCCGGATCATGGGATATGTTGTACAGCACATGTCCTCGAGGATGCTGAGTGGTCCTATGAAGCATATGAGAATATGAAGGCGGAGATAAAACAAGAAGAGATTCAGCAAGAAGCATATGCGGAACCCCCGCAGGAGAACAAGGAGGAGTTAGACGAAAACCCTGAGAGGATAGGAGTGCAGCTAGAGGATGGGACTATCCACATAGCCTCACCCACTGCATGGAGACAGCAACAGGCTCTCGATCCGGAGTTCAAAGAGCTAATACAGCTATACAAGAACCCGAACGAGCTGAAAATGACGAAGGAGATTAAGGAGCAACAGAAGGAGATGGGGTGGAGAGACGGTCTCTTGTGGTACAAAGGCCAACACGGGCGCTATGCATCACAACCAGACAAATGGACTCTCTGGTTCCTGAGAAACTCAGACACATCATTTTTGTCGCTGCTCATAACTGCCCACTACTGGCGCACCCGGGCCGACGAAGAACGCATATGTTCATTTCGAGACGATTCTGGTGGAAGAAGATGAAGGAGAATATTGATGAACAGGTCAATGCATGCATCCCATGCAAGACATCCAAAACACCATTGAAGGCGAATTTTGGCTTGATCGGGACTTTTCCTTTACACTTAGGAATGTTCGAGTTCTTACACACTGATCATGTAGGACCTTTCCCGGTCACGACGAAAGGTTACAGATACCTTCTAACGGCCATAGACAGAGCCACCAACTATGTATGGGTGGTCCCAGTCAAAGACGTTACGGGCGAAACAACAGCCAAGGCGTTGATTGACAGGATCATCTCACAGATTGCGGTGCCGAGAAAAATATGCTCAGATCGAGGCTCGGACTTTAATAATGAAGTCATCGACAAGCTATCTGCATATTACGGCATGAAATGGCAATATGTCACCGCCTATAACCCAGAGCGAACGGCAAGATAGAGCGGGTGCATAGACCCCTCAAGGCCGCGCTGAAGATGTATTGTATGAAGAAGGAGAACCAAAAGGCATGGGTGGAGGCAGCATCCTCGTTTGCCTTTGCTATGATTGCCTACCCTCTACAGCGTTAGGTGGTTCAAAAGGTTCCGTCTCGCCATACCAATTGGTATATGGGCGTGAGCCCGCCATCCCAGCCTCACTGCTGGATCCAAAAGATTCATGGCAGATCAGGATGAGCTTGTTGGGGTGAGGCTTCGGATCGGGCGAAGATGGAGGCGGAGCAAATAGTACAGACGGATAGGGAGGCGGAGCGCAGAAAGACTGATGCTGAAGGTGTCAGGCAGGCACACCTGGATCAATTCAGATTTCAGGTCGGGGATATTGTACTACTGTACCATCCTCAGGTTCCTCAGGGAGTCAGCTCGAAGCTGTTCATCCACTGGAAAGGACCATACCAGATCATGGAGCAGATGGGGCCTTTGAATTATAAAATCAGGAGCAGAGGGAAAGTTCAAATAGTCAATGTACGAAGGCTGATTAAGTATGATCCCTTCCTACTTGAAGATGAGTCCGTGGATCAAGCACTCAAACGGATGGAGGCTGACTTTAAAGAGGTCCCACCAATCCGTAAGGAGGATATCTCGGAACGGGATGCCTACAGCGCACCAATTGCGGAGAAGGAGGAGGCTGAGCTGGAGAACAAGCGGGCCACCGACCGCAAAAGCGCGGCGGGGACTCAGACCCGCAAAAGGGTGGAGTCGAACGTGCCGGAAGGAAAGTTCACGGAGGCGCAAATAAGGAGAGCGCAAAATGACCTTATCTACGACCGACCGAGAAGGCGATAAGGACGGCACGTTCGCAAGGAGTCCATCAAGATGGGAGCGATGACGGAGATCAAGACCCTCGCGCGGGCAATAACACTCTCGTTCACCCTAGTTGGAAAGAAGGAGATGCGATTGGACATATTTCATGGTCCAAAGACGCTTTTTACTTGGTGAGGCCTGCGGCCCAACACGTAGCCGATGACACGCTCTCAGATTTATATCTCATGAGAGTCATGGCAGTACCTCACAAACGCCATACGCGATCGAATCGAATTTCGACTGCGGCACAAATCAGACAACCAGTCTTATATTTCTGGAGGAGTCTGGATCCAGTGGAAGATCCTAAAGTAAGACAATACCTTCCAGTATACAAAGACGCCAAGAAACCTGAGACATGGGATGATACCATATCTCCTACAAATAAAGATCATACCGCGTGGACCATACAAGCACTACCACGAGGGGTGCTAGACATTCCTTTTGACTTGGCACAAGGCGCAATCCCTCACAAAATTTGGGACGTCCTCGAACATTCTAGCTTAGACTTAACTTTGGTTGGAGGTCCTCCACCAGGTAAAGGAGTCCGCGCGCGTAAACGGCGTCTATAGTAAGTATTTTTTTCTCTAGCAGTATTGTGGACCTGATCGATTGCGAACATAGCATTGATCCAATATCGCCCTGACAACCTTACTTAGATATTAAAGCTACTACAGCATTCATTCTTCTAGACATTAACAAGACACAGCTGAAAAAAAAAATACGGGCATTCTATTCTCTTGCTTCGGCAGAGACAGACGAGACGGCAACGAAACAGCACCGTTACGGGATCGCTATTTGAGTGAGCGATGGTGTTTCCTGGTATGACCCGAATTAGTACCAGAATGATGATCTCATTAAAGGCTCTACAGTCTAATCAAAGGAACTGATATATTAATAACATGAACTGCTACACCGGATTCCATCGATCTCTACTTTATCGGCATATCGCAAGGTTAGGGCGCATTCAACCCAACTTCGGATATAGTCGTCAGACTTGATCACCTGACACTATATTAAATGATACCGATTTATACAAGGGTATGTCTTCACAACAAGTAAATGTATTTATGGAAACCGACGACCGGTTATTATATATATATATATATATATATATATATATATGGAAATGGCGACATTACATTATCACTCAACCATAAAACATTATACTTGGACATACTGCACAAATATGTTTATCGACAGAAGAAAGAGGAAGATTTTAATATATATACTGAATGTGCTAGAGTATATATACGATTGGTACCGGGGCAAGTATCATTGTTGTTTTATAACTGCTAATTCGTGGGTTGATGTATCTTCATACATAACCCTAAACGAATCTTAGTCAGAAAGAAATCAGGTGAACCATTATTATCTCGGAAACGAAGTTCCGCCATAAAAACTGGGAGGGGGTACTGTGGACATCACCCCCCGAATTATCAGGTGAAAACTTATTTATAGATTTCGTCTGGCCGGACACGTCTGAAATGCCAATTTGATCCTGGTCTTTTGGCGGCTTTTTGTCTTTGCGTCACTGAGCTAATATAACGAGACATCATTCTCTTTTTGGTTATATTACAGACTTACTCTTCCATTGAGCTATCGTTGGGGATAGTACACGTCCAGGAATGACTTCAAACGATTTAATCAAAGTTTTTACAGCAAATGCCATTTTCCCATTCTCGGCTGCCTTTTTCCCATGATATGCCGAAAACAGCAAAATCGGTTAATTTTGGGGAACACAGCCTGAGTCAAGAAAACATAAAAATGATATTTGCCGTGCACTGCGTGCACAGCCATTAGGATCAGAAAGACTTTCCCAAATGAAAGTTCAGTACTTCCACTTGAACACCAATGACTTGAACTTGAAGCCACCTTGAAGTACTTTGCACATTTAACTTCAAGTGTCGCATAACAGCTACTCACAATTTACGTTCACCCAAGATCGTACTTTGCAAACCAAATCTGCAAACCAGTAGAAATCAACGTAAATAAACGAAGTGACCTCTCAGCTATTTACGTTTACTGGTCACGTAGTATTTCACCTACTCTTAGGAGTTAGGGCTGTTCAAAGTTTGCAGCCATAGAGTCTTTTAATAAGAGTTCGTTGTGTATTTATCCCTTGGGGTTGTATCCAAACTCACAGTCTACAGCTTTATTTACCACTGTTTTTGTATCATTCAAGTGCTACTACCGGGCCTTTCCTACGATACCGGGTTTCCCGGCGAACTTCTCTTCCTCAGTTTCAAACTTCAAAGGCTTTCCTCAGATGATTTTCCCAGTTTTCCTTTGTCTGTCCTCAATTTTAATTTTTTTCTTTACGCCGCAAGTTCAATTTTCTACTTTGAAGCCGTGAGTTCTTTACGCTTCAATTTTTTTCTTTACGCTCAGTAAGTTCAATATCTCAGACTCTCACTGGTCTTGATCACGTGACCATTCAAGTCACCTTCCTGCCATTTTCGGGCCTCTGACTTCAACACTTACCACGCTTAATTCAACTAGTGGCAAGTATGTATCAATCAGTGGCACTATTTTAAAAACAGTGTTTGCATATTAATATTAAAAAGAAAAAAAAATTGTATTGTAACGACTAACCGGACAAGACTCATGATGTAATGCAAATATGGCTGAACGCCGGTGAGGGTCGGCGACACTTTACGCAAACACGGACGGTTTTAATAGAATACTTGCCACTCGTAGAACCTGAGTGGGAAGCAGAAGAGATAGAATGGAAGAGGTCTCAAAGAGATAAAACGGAAGTGGTATCCAAAGAGATACAATAACGGAAAACAAAATTTAGTACATATATAACTTAAATTCCGATATGAATACTACCGCGCTTTTATTATTACTATTATTATTATTGCTGGCTGGGAGCGGCAGGCTAAGCCCTCTGATGGGCTTAGGGTGCTGCTTAGCCAGATGTCTTCCCGCTCTGCTTTCCCACGTTTGCGGGCGCTGGAGGGGGGAAGTCACAACCTTATCAGAAGGCGATTGTTGAGCTGCAACAATTGCCTTCGCCTCTACCGATCCAAATTTGGCTCATGCTCGCCGGACTGCTCAAGCTGTTTCGCCTTGTGTGGCACTGAGGTTAACGAGTCGTTACGTCACTTCCTGCTGCATTGCCCAACGTTTGCGAGCTCTCGTGAGGCACTGTTTAAGTTTATCCATGAGGCGCAAGCCCGGCAGCCCCTCGTGCTGAATCGAGGAGGGCTTTATCACAGGGAACTGCGGGAGGCAGAGGAGGAGATGAGGCTCTTCAAAGAGGAATGGCTGAAGGGGGAGGATGAAAAGATGGCGGCGATGCTCGGCGTTTTGTTTATCTCTGTCCCAGAAGAGGTGGAGGAGGAGTTAGGAAGGTTTGTTGCCATCATCTGGAAGGAGTGGGAGGAGTTGGAGGCGCAGACCAGGGAGGCAGAGGGGGCGGAGGAGGAGGAGGAGGTGATCGACCTCACGGTCGTTCAGGAGGTGGGTAGAAGGAGGGGAAGGCAGTCAGGTAGAATGTCTGGCTAGATCTGTTGTAGGTGGAGGTCAGCGCAGCGTCGCGGACTTCTTCTCGGCAGATAACTCCTCTCACTCCTTGCACCCACTTGCACATGCACAGCACGCTCATTTGCACATTGCACTGCCAGTCGAGTCTTTGGAGCGGAGCCGCGTCACCGAACGGTCCCGTGCTACCAATGGAGGCACATGTCCGACAGGATCAAAGGCCAATTGACTGATAAGTCTATTATTATTATTATCATCATCATTATTATTATTATTATTATTATTATTATTATTATTATTATTATTATTATTATTATTATTATTCAATGATTATTATTATTATTATTATTATTATTATTATTATTATTATTATTATTATTATTATTATTATTATTTATGGACACAGTGATAGCCCAGTGGTCAAGTTCTACCATCTGGGCCCTGTCGTCAGTTCGATTCCCGTCGGTGCCACCAGTATTTTCATTGGACACCGTGATAGCTCAGTGGTCAAGTTCTACCATCTGGGCCCTGTCGCCAGTTCGATTCCCGTCGGTGCCACCAGTATCTTCATTGAACATACCGGTCCGTCTGGAAGTGTTGGAACTGCCCTTGCGGGGGTGTCATTAGAGCCTATCGTCAATTCTTCGTACTCCCCTCACCGATGAGACGATGGAGGCGCATGTGCAGATTTGCATCAGCCATTGACAGAGAAGCACTATTATTATTATTATTATTATTATTATTATTTTAAACTGTGACGCCAACTCATAACCCTTTGGTGGTAGATGCTGGGGAGGAGGGTCGTTGCGCGCGTAAAAGATCTTAAACTCCGCATATGCTGGTTGATAGCCCAGGACCCAGCAGACACCAGATTGTTATGGGTGGGGTTTCGAGGCAGCTCTAGCAACCGCGCTTGGTGTATGCACTTGCACATTCGGTGACGTCTTGCAAGAGGTTGCTGGGACTGCGGAATAACCTCGGCTTAGTGCAGTCTTGCCCTCAGGAGCTCCATCGGTGGCCCCGATCATCAGGCGAGAGACTGACACGGGGGGTGGAGGACCTCGAACAAGGGTATTGGAGGCTTATGTCCGTTGAGGATATGCCATTAGCTGCATCAGTACGCCTCAGATATAGTATTATTATTATTATTATCATTATTTCCATGTGCTGATTGGTATAAAGCTCCTAGAGTAATGTTCTTTGCCGTCACTTCCTTTATTCCACCGATTTGTGTGGAGACTTTCCTTATGGAATGGAGGATTGGATGCACATGGCCTTTTGGCTCAGCAATTGGCAGGAGATACACTATTATTATTATTATTATTATTGTTATTCAATGATTATGATTATTATTATTATTATTATTATTATTATTATTATTATTATTATTATTATTATTTATGGACACCGTGATAGCCCAGTGGTCAAGTTCTACCATCTGGGCCCTGTCGCCAGTTCGATTCCCGTCGGTGCCACCAGTATTTTCATTGTACATACCGATCCGTCTGGACCAGTATTTTCATTGAACATACCGGCCCGTCTGGAAGTGTTGGAACTGCCCTTGCGGGGGTGTCATTAGAGCTTATCGTCAATTCTTCGTACTCCCCTCACGGGTGAGACGATGGAGGCGCATGTGCAGAAATGCATCAGCCATTGACAGAGAAGCACTATTATTATTATTATTATTATTATTATTATTATTATTATTATTATTATTATTATTTTTATTATTATTATTATTATTATTATTATTATTATTATTATTATTATTTTAACGCAAACACTTTAGTATTGTATTAATAAGAAAATACTTGCCGCTAGTAGGAATAAGTGGGAAGCGCAAGAGGAAAACCGTATGATGTGTCGGAATCAATATAATATTTGATTACAGTGTAAGAGTGATTGCGTGAATCATATAACTAAAAATGAGTCATCATTCGAGTCAAATATTTGAAATGAAAAGAAATTCAGCTGGTTCAATAAGAAATAAAAGAGGAAGAGGAAGGGAAGAAAGTCAGGAGGCATAAAAGAACAGAGAGGAAAACTTGAAGGACAACAGGAAAGAGGGAGAGAGAGAGAGAGAGAGAGAGAGAGAGAGAGAGAGAAAGGACGAAAAGAGCCTGAGTAAAGGAGAGATTTTGAGAAAGGAAGGAAAACGAAGCGTCGCCCCTATAATTTCGACGTTGCCGTCACCTGCTGACTGCTGCTAGCGGGCGGGCTTTTTTGTAATGTCTTGGTGAAGAGCGGTGCGAGGTTGTTGGTGGGCGTGTCTGGGCTGCCTAGCTCGGCGAGAGAAAACTGGCGATTGGCGACACTGCATACCAGACACATAAACGTACATGCATACATACATACAAACATACAAACATACATACACACGTACATACATACATACATACATACATACATACATACATACATACATTACATACATAAAGACATACATACATAACACATACATACATACATACACACATACATACATACATACATACACACACACACATACTCTCTCTCTCTCTCTCTCTCTCTCTCACACACACACACAACATAACATCACACACACACACAACACAACAAAACACAACACAACATAACATAACATAGCATAACATAACATAACATAACATAACATAACATAACATACACAGATTGACACATACATACATACATACATATACATGCATACATACATACCGAATCAAGAGGTTGCTCTGTTTTGGCAGTGAGGTTTGTTGCTCCGTCTCCGTCTGACAAACATACATGTATTAAATGTATTACATACATTGCATACATACATACATACATACATACATGCATGCATGCATACATACATATATATATACGTAAAATACATATATTTACGTACATCCATACGTACGTACGTACGTACATGCATGCATGCATACATACATAAAATAACATGACATAACATAACATGACATAACATGACATAACATAACACAACACAACATAACATAACATAACATAACATAACGAAAGTAACGTAACGTAACGTAACGTGACGTAACGTGACGTAACGTAACGTAACGTGACGTGACGCAACGCAACGCAACGCAACGTAACGTAACGTAACGTAACGTAATGTAACGTAACGTAACATAACGTAACATAACATAACATAACATAACATAGCATAGCATAACATAACATAACATAACATACATACATACATACATACATATATACATTTTA